>CBVK0100635320.1:0-11389 GCA_900067695.1 Picea abies | reverse complement strand
TATTTTTTTCTTATTAATATTTTTTAAATGTCATATGTCAATTCCATATAAATCATGGAGGAATTACACCTCTCTCATTTTTTAATATTTTCTATTACTCTCTATTTCTCTATAGAGTTGATATATACCTAAAGAGGCTATTGAAATATTTTATTTATGAGCTACATTGAAATAATTTGAAATATATTTTTGTTCTTAATATTTTTTCAATGTCACATGTCAACTCATTTTTGAAAACATAAGGAACTACACATTTCACTTGTACTGGGCTGTAAAAAAATCTTCCAGAGACAATAAGAGAGATACCTATAAAACAAATTCTAAATAAGTAATAGAATCTATTGTTAGAGATAATGCTTCCATTAATGTAGTTAGATTTTGTTGAGTTTGTTAGAGATAATTGATATATTCTCTCAACATCTCCACCTAAATTTATAATAAGTTGGATCTGACAACAAATCATAAAATTCTATATATTGTATCAATTTGAATATAATAAAGTGGATTGCGAAGATTTATTTGCACTCTCTCTGTGTGCTTGAATAATTTTTAACTTGGTGTAAGAGCGTGTCTTATGATCTTCAAGAGGGAACGATAGTGAAAGCTGCCCCACATAAAGAGGTAGTTGTAAGACATAGTGCTCAGAGATGATGTTGTTGAAGCCATATAGAGATGCATCGAGCTAGATGAAGATAAAATGAAAGGAAGCTTCCCACCATCTGTTAAGTGATTGTGTTGAGGCACTTCACTTTAGTCGTTTTGTGAAAGACATAGTTAACATTTGCAGAACCGCTATCCTACTATCATAAAAGGAAAAGATAGTAAGGGATCTATATATCCTCATGTGTGGTGCACCCATGAGCTTGTCTAATATGTCAACCGTAGTGGTGAAGATCTCATTTGTGAGAGCAGGAATACACTGTTCAATTTTCTTTGCGTGCATGAATTGTAGCCTGAAGAAAGGCACTATTGGTGAAGTCGAGCAAAGGAGATCTGTGTAGAGAAAATTGATGCATCTATTGCTACTGGACGAGGTAATTTTTTATTATTAATAAATTCTTTTCAACATGTAGTTTGTACCATTAGAAAATTTTAATGGTCATAATTTCCATGCTTGAAAGGTTAATATTCAACTACACCTGATGAGTAGTAATTTATGGGGATTGTAAAACATACTAAAAAGCACCTATAGATGCTAGAAAATTACTTGAATGGAAAAAATGGAGGAATGATCTAAGCCTATCCTTCGACTGTCTCTTTTAGATTCCCAAGTACATCTTATTAATTTAAGAAAATATTTTATAGAAATGTGGGAACAATTTGTTAAAATATTCGATGTGCTCGTTTAACCATAAACAATATAACAATATTGTCACCCAACCATAGGCACACAACCACCCCTGAGCACCATAATCTTTTCTAGATAGAATGATTTCGAAAGAAACTCTAAAAACGATAGATAACCAAGAGATTGCATATTTCTCCAAAGATAGTGCATGTTGGTTTGCTTCTCTTTTAATTCTTCTTGGACTGACCTAGGTTTGGATATCAATAGGTTTCCAACAAAACCCTAAAAAACTATCAGCCCTCCAGGTATATCATAAGGCAATGTTGTGCACATGGTTCAGAACACAATCTCACCTGAGGTAACTTTTATGGGAAACTGCAATACTCAGGCGTTTGTAGTCTAGGAATGAGTGGGGATATGGGATTGCATTCTTCCTTCTTTATGAATTATCCTTATTAGTGATTCAATTATTTCTATGACTTATTCACCTTTAACCCTATGCATGCATGTTGAGATATCTAGTTTATCCATTTATTCATAAGCTAATCATTAACATAAAGTAAAAATTCATTAACAATCACACAAAACATAAGGTTTTCCCGTGGTTCACCCCCTCTTGGGGCTACATCCACAAAGATCTAACTTATCTGCTCTCTTATTTAATCTGCTGCAAAATCTTGCATTGCACACATTACATATTTAGTAATACAATTAATATTGAAGGTAAGAACCCTCTGTGAGGCAGACTAGATCACACCGGGTTCCTCAACCTGTGACCTAACCCTCAAAACCTACCCTACTCGACTCCTCTACAAACTTATTACAATCAACAATCCCAAAAAATGATATGATATATCTCTATCTCACATACACACCTCATTTTCCTTAACTGACATCTCTTATTCCTAGACCTACTAGGCCCTTATTTATATTATTTTATCGGCTTATATCCATTCCAATCCTTATAAAAAAAACTAACCCTATCATAGTTAGGATTTTCCTTGTGCGTTGCACGTGGCTTTTTCTCCTGCATGCTACTTTTCCTTATTTTTATGCATGCTTATTTCTTGCCACTTGTTGCACGTGCTCCAATATTAGGTCATCCTTTCCAAAAATAGGTATTTTCCCAAAACAAATCCTTCTCCAAAAATAAGCATGCACCCACAATAGACTTTCTTCTCAAAATAGGCCTACGCCCAACATCCCCCCAAAACTAACATGTGGCTTGTCTCAAGCCACTTAGGTGGTGCACGCTCCCTACATAGCCTTGGCCAAGCTGTGGAACTTTCCTTCTAATTCTTCCCCTATGGATATTGCTTGTGCAACTTTCTATGTGATCTCCTCTACTCTCTGCGATGTGATGTGTTCTTTCATAGAATCTTCACTCTTGGCATGATCCTGAGCCATCCTTGTGTTCTCCTCCTTTAGTCCAACAACTATCTGCGCTTCCTACTCCTGGAGGGTTTATAACTGGGCTTGCCTTTCCTTCTTGTTATTCTGTGCAGTCTTAAATTTTGTTTGCAGAGTTTTCATCTCCTGTGTGCCTTTCAATTGTTATGTTATTCTCATGGCTTGTTGTTGCTTCATCTCCTACATTGCAATGATGATTTTCTCCTCTTGTTGTTATAGTTGTTGGACCTTGTCATATTCTTCCAACATCATCCATAGTTGTATGGTCCTGTCAAAAAGTTATGTGACCTTTTTGACTTCTTTTTCCATTATTTTTATCTGTAGGGTTGCATGTTGTTCCCTTTCAGCTGTAACTTTAGGAGGACTGGTTGGTGTTAATTTTTCCTTATGTTCTTGGATCTCCTTCTTATAATCTTCGAGCATCTTCACGATGATTTGAATCTATTCTTCAACATTTCTCATGGCTTCATGCGCGCTATCTTAAACTTTTGTGAAGACTTCCTTCAACTTCTACTCCAATTTATCTATGTGTTGGTTTTCCTCTTGTGTCTCTAGCTTGACCTGCTCTACCACAATTTCTAGTGCATCCTTTCCATCTCTGGTGACTTGCAATTCTTGCAGATCTACTCTTTCTCATGATTGCACTTCCTGTGTGACACTGATTTGTAGCTTGTACATTTACTTTGTTGGTATTTTAGCTAATAGCAACTGTACTTGCACCAGGTCTGTAAGTGGTGTTTATGCTATGGCCTCCTCAACCTGCAACATATATGTTATTATCTGGAAGCTAGGACTTTCTTTCTCTATGAGTTGGATTGTGTCTTCCTCATTCTGCATGGTTCTATCTGCTGCTTATGTCTCTCAAGGGATCGGTTATGCTCCCCTCTCTTATAGTTGGGATGCTTGTATCTGTTCCAGGACTTGATTAATTTTGGCCAACTCATTCCTTATCCTCCCTATTTGGTTCTCACCCTCCTCATAATATTCCATTGTACAGTCCTGCACCCTCTCGGTGACTAGATCGACATCATCTTCGATGATTGCGTATTCTAGGATTTGTTTGTGGGCCTTGGCCTTATTGCACAACCCACCTGTATGTAAGATCAACTGTTTGGGTGGCCCTATCTCATGTATCCCCCGTGTCGTTATGTATCCCCTTCCTTGTTTCTCCTGTGCAGGGGCATTGTCCTTCTTTCCTATCTACTCATCCTTCTTTGGGGCACTATCATTCTTATGTTTTGTTATCTTTGGACCAGGTTTCATATGCCATGCTGGTTTCTTGGTCACGACGCTTCTCCCTACTGATGTATTGGATGACCCTACTTCCACTTCTTTCCCCTTTGGCATGTCCTTGGTGATGACTAGGATAGTCCAGTCCTCTTGCCAGTCTTTTATTTCCCATTCAAATTGCTTTACGTTGATGCAGAACCAAAGTTGTAGCCATTATTTTTCTGGATCTGTGCGCACCTGGATCCACATATTGTGTCATGTAGCCTTAAATCTGGCTATCCCTTGGTACTATGCGACCACCTCAGGAGATATTCTCCAGGTATTGGCTATATTTTCTTGCATATCGTTAAAATATCGATAAAAAGTGTTGGCATTACCACTTCTCTACTTTCGATCAGAATTTCTTCCCAATGATTTGTATCGTGTTGTGTGACATCATCCTAATCCATCACAGAAATATGAGAATGTGGGATATTTCCATCCAATTAGCGCTATCAATATGATGAGCCAAGAGTAGTGGAATTCAATTCCCAAGTCCTACACATACTTGTAATCATATAGGAATAAATTCAATAAGTATGGGGTCCAACAAAGAATGGTTTCATTTGCACACTGCGTTGTTGCTCCAAAAACTCTTGCAAGAACCTCTTCCTTGCGATATTTTCGAAGGAGTTTGCATGCCATTAATTTTTTTTCCATCTTGGTGGCTGCATCACTGATCTATTTTATGATAATGCGGCGCAATCCCATTTATGTCCCATAATTTTTATTCATCTCTACCATGAGTGCCTTTTACTTTGTTTTATCATCCATGTACTGCACATGATTCTCACCTTCTAATGTCAGTCCTGTGATGAATGAAATTAATTCGACATCGATGGAGACTGGTTCGTCCAACCAAAAAAATCCTCCATGGAGGACCTCCAGTAACTGCTTGATGCAGTTGTTCATGTCCTTCCCCCTTTTGAAATGAGGAATCTCCAGCAAATTAAGAATCCATTTATTTTCCAAGTCTACCACCCATTGCTTTGGCTACAACACTGGATCTCCTAACGGTCTTGTGCCCAGGATCTCCATATACACATGTTGTGGAAATTATGGGAACTTGTGGGTGTTAGACACATCATTGTATGCATATCATAACCTTTCGATGCAACCTAGTAAACTTGGCGTGGCATGCACCCCATCGGGAATGCATGACAAAATGATCGAGGCATCAGGCTGCTTGTGGGAGGACTGAGCGATGGGTTGTTTCCCCTTTCTTTGTGTTGGCATGCTATATGTCCCAACCTTTGGTTGTCTTTATTCCCATCCAAACTTTGGTTTCCTCATGATATCTTCAAGTTGTACTTCCTCTTGCAGTGTAGACCCCACCATAGGTTATGACATTGGCCCGTCAAATTCTATCCTTTCACTGTCAACACCATTTTTTTTGTGCGCTACTTTTGTCCTGGAAGGTTTCTATGGGTTTCTTGTTGTTAATGGGTCCTGGCCCCATGCACTATTGTTGAAGTCGATGTCTATCCCAAACATTGTTGGGGCATGCCCCTCTTCTTCTACTAGTGTGGCACTCAGTGTTTCGGTCTATGGCGAGGTAATTGCATCGACATTGATGATTCCCTCTACCTACGTGAATGCATGTTCTACCTCTGCGGTTTCCTACAATGACCTCTGGCTACTATGTGTTTTTCGTGGTGTTTGGCCAAGTGCGTCGACCATTGAAGGTGCCATTGTGGGTACCTCTTCCTTCTCTGGTTGAACTGCGACTGCTACAATATGTAAACTCACCTATTCACCACCTGTCTTCATGCTCCTTAACTTCACGGGTATGTAAATTCATAATATGTATCGATTAACCCACGTTTTATTTATATATGGGGTGTCGTAATTTCCCTGAATCTTCTTGGAGATGCGTCTTTGATGGTCATAAATGTGTTAAAGGTTTCCAATCATGCTTCATTAAGTTTCATAAATGCTTACTTCGCGCCTATTTACCTTGATGACTGGTTTTTGCTTTCCGATCATTGGCTCGTTTTCTGGTGCACTATAAATTTTTTGGTGCTTCGTATGTTTCTTTTGTGAATTTTCCCTTGGTGCACTGTGTTTTCTTCCTATCAGTCATATGATGTGTGCGATCACCTATTATTTTTGTAGCACTGATTCCACTTCCTACAACGCACGATATTTCTCGGTATTTTGTATTTTTCCTCTTTTTCTACTTTTGTCTTCATTTTTCTTCCTTTTCTACTTTTTATTTATTTTTATTATTTTTATGTCCTAATATATACTATAGTACACTATTTAAAAGACTTTCTTACTATGTTTTAACTTTTAAGGGCTAGTAGGTCAACTTTCCCTGTATAGTTTCAGTCGACTACCGTTGATCATGCCTTTCAGTTCTTTTCCTCCTAATTCTTTTAGCTATACATATCCCCCATATGTGACAATATTTACTTCATATAGCCCTATCTAATTCACTCTAAACTTACCATGGTGTTGCAAAATTTTTTTTTCATAGAGAAGAACTAAGTCTCCCTCCTTGAAGCTCTTCTTTTTTATATGTTTGTCATGTTAGGCTTTATCCCTTTCCTTCTGTACTTCCTAGTAAAATCCTGCCAAAATACTTTCCTCTTCCATTTCCATTAGTTGGCATAGCCTCTCTTATACCATGCCTCTTTCTATCATGTTGGTAATCACTACTACGCATAGACTGGGTACCATAAATTCTAATGGCACCACTGCTTCCTTCCCATACACCAATCTGAATGGTGTTTGTCTTGTCAATTTCTTTCACGTGGTCCTCTATTCCCATAGTACTATTGGTATTTTGAAGTCCTAATCATCCTTGTTAACATTGAAAATCTTATTCAATGCATTTTCCAAAATCTTATTGAAATATTCTATTGTTCCATTTTCTTGAGGATGATATGGTGTACTCTTCTGGTTATAGATTTCAAACAACTCAGTCATCACCCTGATGGTGTTGTTAATAAAATGAGTACCTTGGTCACTCATCAATATTATGGGACATCAAAATATGGTGATCACTTGCTCAAACAAGAAGTGCGTCGTTGTCTCTGTGCTACAATCTTTGACTAGTGCTGCTTTTGCCCATCTTGTTAAGTATTTAGTTGCAGTAATGATATATCTATCTCCTGACCTTTTTGTTGGTGGATTAATGGGTCCAATAAATTCTATTTCCAAATTTTCAAATACCTACATAGTTACTTGTGGTATTAGGGGAATTTCATCCCTTCTATTTGGTTTTCTAACCCTTTGACAGACACCATAGTTATGGAAATATTCTGTGCCATATTTATGGACCATTGGGCACCATAATCCTGCGCGTAATACTTTCTACACGATGGCTCTGCCTGCATAGTGTCCTCCAACTATACCTTCATGAGCTTCTGCCAAAATTATGTGTCGTTCATGTTCCAACACACACCTTCTCAAAATACTATCTACGTCCATATTGTATAAATGATATGCAATGAGTTGATAGTTTGTAGCTCTAATTACTAATTATTTCTTCTGCTTGGTGTTAAAGTCTTGTGGAACCACCCCTGTACTTAAATATTTAATAATATCATCAAAGTATTCATCAACTATCTATACTGAAAATAATTGTGCATCAGGGAAGTTGTCTTCCAAATAAGTAGGTTCTTTTTCATTCGTTACCCTTGAAAGATGATCAGGTCTTGCATTCAACTTCCCTAGTTTAACTATTACTTCTAAATTGAATTCTTGGAATAATAATAGCCATGTACAAATCCTCTCCCCCAACATTGTGTTGTTGACTAGATATTTGAGGGCATAATGGTCTGTGAACATTTTAAAGTTCTTTCCTAGTAAATAATTCCTGAATTTATGAAGTGCATATACCATAGCTAGGCCTTCTCTTTCTATGGTGTTGTAATTTTTCTCAGATTACGAAAACTTTATGCTTACAAAGGATATAGGATGGTCTATGTCCCCTACTCCTGGTTGTGCCAGAATTTCTCCAAGTACTATAGCTAATGCATCTACATGCACATGAAATGTATTTTCCCAATATGGAAATACTAATATAGGTGTTGTGACCATCTTTTCCTTCAGAGTGTCCAATCCTTGCTGACAATCCTCATTCCACTGAAATATGGTGTCCTTTTTTAATAATCTTTCCATTGGTGCAGTAATCTATGCATACCCCTTTATAAACTTTTTGTAATATTCTGTATATTGCAGTGTTTCTCTTAACTAACACATTGATTTTGGTGGTGTTAAATTTACAATGATTGCAATCTTAGAAGGGTCCATTAGTAAACCTTGTTTTCACACTATATGTCCCAACAATATCCAAAAATGTGTACCGAAAATGCATTTATTCATGTTTAATGAGATTTGACATTGCCTGCATCTTTCAAACATGAGTCTTAACACTTGTACATGGTCCTTTAACAGACTATATACAGTCTAGTCATTTAGATATACTTCTAGAAACTAATGTATGAATTCCTTAAAAGTAGCTATGACTACTCTTGAGAATATGGCTGGTGCATTCTTCAGTCCAAATGGCATAACTGTAGATTGGTATGATCCCCATTGTGTATAAAAAGTAGTCTTATACTTATCCTCTGGAGCTATTTTAATATGATGGTAACCTAAGAATCCATATTTAAATGAATATGCTTCCTGGCCTCCCACATTCTCTAAGAATTCATATGTAAAAGGGGTAGGGAAAGGGTCATGTAAGAAAGCATCATTGAGTTTCCTCGGATCTATACAAATCCTTGTCCCCCCTTGTTTATTTTCTTGGACTACCATAGGACTGATCAATTCAGATTCCTATACTGGTTCTATCATACCAACTTCCAACACTCGGTTGATTTCTTCTTTCACTTTCTACTTATATACTGGATTCAGTATATAGGGTCTTTTCCTGATAGGTCTAGCCTCAGTTTTGAGGGGTATCTTCATCTCACCTAGCTCCCCTGCTATTCCTTTCATCTATATAAGGGTTGTTGGAAATAGGTCACCTTATTCACACAATAACTCTGTTATTCTTTCTAATGTTTTCTCATCCCAATAGTCTCCAACAATAGTCTCCAATACTTTCCATTTTAGGATTGTCATTCATCCCAATGTTTACTTTCGTAAATTTGATTGGTGCATCAAATACTTATGAATCAAGAGATAAACATTCCAGTTCTCTCTCTCCTTGAATCTCTGTAATCTAAATGTTGCACGGGTCATCATCATCTGGTGCTTCCTCTTCGACATGATAGTATGAGAGTAAGTCATTAACTGTTTGTCTTTTCTGTTGTTGATATTTTGTCATGATTTCAACCTCTATCATCAATAAATATCATTCCATGTATCAGCTTCAGTGCTGAGTCAATTTTGGGGTTCTCATGTTCAAATGAGAAAGTTACTACAAAATTTTGTTGTAATCCTGTCCATTTTGTAGTACCTATGCACATCTTCGGGTCCATATACCAGTTCCATGGGATCCCTTCCAATGTATGGATAAAGTGATGAGGCCATTCCTCTGGTGGTTTCATCATCCATTGTGTCCTGCACTTCTCCAATTGTTCCATGGTTGTTCCTTTCCCATCATACCTCTGCATTTTATTTCTCCCTTGTTTTGTGCCAAATTGAATGCGCAGTAGTCATTTACATTGATACCAGTCCTGAGTTGCTTCTTTGTGTGCACCACACCATATTGCAGGTGTTTCCTTGAGTGCAATATCTAGGGATAAGAGCCTATGATTTTCTAACATGTTTCCTTGAGTGCAATATCTAGGGATAAGAGCCTATGATTTTCTAACACTTCCTCTTCATATTTTGTCAATAATTCATCTAATTCATTTAGCCCATGAAAATTGGGGGGTTCTCTTACCTCTGTACCAGCCCATGTTACTGTGTGATCTATTCTTGCGCATCTCCTTGGGGAAACTTCATGTAATCATTGTTTCCAATTCTCCAAACTTATGTCCGAGTCAGAAGCACATGATGTAATTCTTTTCCAAATAAGTACCACATCTACAGTTGGTTTAACATAATCCTCTTCTCAGACGGTGGTTCTATACAGCTGGTTTGTTAATTCCAGATGCAAACAAGTGGCCTCTACAACCCTTTCTCCTTTTGAAGAATCCAATGGTGCAATGAATCTATATTCGCCTGATTGAAAATGCATTTTTATTTTCTTCAGGTTGATTCTATCCTGGTTATCAAATTCCCAATCCAATCCAATCAATGTTGGTTAAGGTGTTTTCCATCTACTATCTCTATTACTTCAAAATCTACCATAGTGCGCACTCCATCCAAATATATTGTCACACCTTTAATTCTTCCAATTGGTAACTCTCTGTGTTGATTTTATAATTTCAACTGGATAGGTGAATAGCCTAGTGTGGGTTCTCCCATAGACTTCCATGTCTTCTTAGGAAATACATTTACTTCAGAGCCTAAGTCCAGTATAGTATCTCCCATGTTGAAATCCACAATATCAACATTTAGTATGAATTCTCTTGTTGTCCTTCTTCTTGTATGGAGACGATTGATTGTTTTATGCTCTAACTTCCCTTCTACCTCTATGTTGCATCTTTCTAGAAGATTTTGTAAGGCCTTAGCAGATGATGGATCATTCAATAACTTAACACATGATTGCATAAATGTCTTTATGGTACTTACTTTCTCTAAAGGTTGTCCTTTACTAGTATGGTCAATTTAGGAGGGCATCTCGTACATTGGTGAGTTCTAAGTTTGCAATGCAGTTGATGTAGATGAAAATTTTTTCTTGAGAAACTCATTTCTAGCCTCCTTAAATGTTTCATTTTATTTTCATGCATTAAACTGCTTCCGTGGCTTAGTATTGTTCTTAACCGATTGGTGTTACGCTGGATCTTATTTTGCTGCATCAGTTCCTATCTTGGCTCCTCCTCGAGTGACTATATTGATGTTTCTCCCATCATCCCTGGTTTCTACAAAAATCCACTAACATTTTGGTTGTTCTAGTTCATTTTTTATTGGATCTTTCTCGAGAGTGTTGGGCAGTCTTTTGTGTCATGGTCTGTTGAGCAACAATTCATACATGTCATTGGTGGAAGTGGAAAATCCATTGCATAATGCCCCGGTTGTTGGAAGTTGTGGAACACTACTAGTCCTCTACCTCATCCAAATCCTCCTCTACCTCATCCTCCACCTCTATATCCACCTCAATCTCCTCGTGGTGCATTATATTGAGGTACCTAGTTATACTGCACGAGGTAATACTATGGCTGAACATTATTGTATTGTGGTCAAGTATTGTTGTACTATTGTTGCACATTATTGTATGGTGTTGGTACCTAGATGAACTGAGGTGCATATTGTTCTGTTATCATTTCTTCTTGCACCCTATAAGTATATGAAGTTCTTTTTGTTGATTAAGGTTGGTTGTCATTGATGTCAACCCTTGAAGAAAGATCCGTAGCACAA
>CBVK0100635319.1:0-11389 GCA_900067695.1 Picea abies | reverse complement strand
AAACTGTAAAATGTAGCAGAAAACAAGCTTTCTAGAATGGTGGCGGCTTATCTCTAAGAAGAGATGTGACAATTGTGCTCATTTGCAAGAATATCATTAAAATGAGGCTTTGAAGGCCTTTTTTTACAATAAATAGGGATGTCAAAAACCCTAGACATCCAAAAACCTAACCCTAGGAGATGAAGCACCAATATTCATGTGGGCACCGTTTGGGTAAGTTAGTACATCAACTTCCCGAGGCCATAACTTTTGCATACGATCTTAATTTTAGGAGCATGATAGCCCGTTGGAAAGGTATATCCGAGGAGTACACATGTTTCCATCAGACTCAAACTGAATATACAATTTTACTATGGTGATCCCTAAAAACGACCCCGAAATTCAAGGACCCGAAAACTAGGAAAAAATTGCCAAACTGGAAAACTGCCAAAATGAGCCAATTGGAATAGGTGGGAGGCCACCTAAATCTATATGGATCACCTTGTTTCTTTTCTTGCACTACCATAGGTCTTATCCATTCTTATTCTTATACTATTTCTATGATTCCAGCTTCCAACATTTTGTCAATTTATGCTTTTACTTTATGCTTATATATTGGATTCAGTTTATACGGTCGTTGTCTGATAGATCTAGCCTCAAGTTTGAGAGGTATATTCATCTCTCCTAGATCTCCTGCTATGCCTTTAATTTTTGTAAATTTGGTTGGGAATAGTTCATTGTAATCGCATCATAACTATGTTATTCTTTCTATTGTTTGCTCATCCCAGTAGTCTCCAAAGCTGGCCATTTTGGGATTCTCAGTTTTCCCAAAGTTAACTTTCTTCAACTTGATCGGTGAAGAAAACACTTATGATTCTAGGGATGGGCCTTCCATCTCTCTTTCTCCTTAAATTTCTATAATTTGTATATTCCACGAGTCATCTTCATCTGGTGCTTCTTCTTGCACATGATAGCATGACAGTAGTTCCTTAACTGTCTGTCTGTTCTGTTGTTGATACTCTATTATAAATTCAACCTCTGGTTCCTTAATAAATATCTCCCCTCTGATTTGTTTGAGTGTTGAATCAATGTTGGGGTTCTCATGTTCAAATGAGAAAGTGACTATACAATTATGTTGTAATGGTGTCCATTCTGTAGTGCCTCTGCGCAGTTCCTGGTCTACCTACTAGTTTGTTGGAATTCCTTCGAATGTGTGAATGAAGTGATGAGGTCATTCATATGGTGGTGTCATTCTCCATAGTGTTCTGCACTTCTCCAAGTGTTCTGCTGGTGTCCCCTTCCCATCATATCTCTTCATCTCATTACTTCCATGTTCTATGTCGAATCTAATGTGCAGTAATCGCTTACATTGGTACCAGTCCTTAAATATATATTTGTGTCCACCCCGCCATCTTGCAGGTGTTGACTTGAGTGATATATCCAGGGATAATAGCCTCTAATTTTATAACACCTCATCTTCATATCTAGTTAGGAATTCTTCTAAATCATTAATGCCATGGAAACTGGGAGGTTCTCTGATTTATGTACCGACCCATCTTATTGTGTGGTTTATTCTTGCGCACCTTCTTGTGGATACTTCATGTAATCTCTGTTGCCAATTATCCAAGCCTGTATCTGAGTTCGACGCGCATGATGTGATGCTTCTCCAGCTGAGTACTCCATATGAAATTGGATTCACATAATCCTCTTCGCACGTGGTGGTTCTATACAACTGGTTGATTTCCTCCTGGTCTAAGAAAGTGGGTTCTACAAACCTTTCTCCTTCGAATGGATATAATGGCACAATGATTCTATAGTCTCCTGATTCGAATGTCATATTACTTGTCTTCAAGTTGATTATGGCTTGGTTATCAAATGCCCAATCTAGTCCAAGTAGTGTTGGATAAGGTGGTGTGCCATCAATTATGTGTATCACTTCAAAGTCTTCCTTAGTGTGCACTCCATCCAAATCTATTGTCACACGCTTTAGTCTTTCGATTGGTAGAAATTCTTGTTGATTTGATAGTTTCATATGGATAGGTGAGTAGGCTAGTGTGGGCTCCCCCATACATTTCCATGTCTTCTTTGGTAACACATTTACTTCAGAGCCTAAATATAGTATAATATCCCCCATGATGAAGTCTCCAACGTTTGCATTCAGTCTGAATTCTCTACTTGTTCTCCTCCTTATATGTAAGTGATTAATTATTTTCTACTCTATATTCCCCTCTACCTCTGTGTTACATCTTTCTAACATATTTTTTAATAATTTAACAGATGATGGATCATTTATTAGTTTAACACATGATTGCAAAAAATCCTTAATAGTACTCACTTGTCCTAGAGGTTGTGCTTCATTAGTGTGATCCAACGATGAAGGCATATCATACGTTGGTATGTCATGATTATGATGCACAGTTGATGGAGATGCAATATCTAGCTTCAATAATTCTTTTCTTGCTTACTTAAATGTCTCCTTTTCATTCTGCACATCAAACTTCTTCTGTGGTTTGGCTTCTTCACCCATTGGTGTTGTGTTGGATCTTGTCTTACTGCATCAGGTCTTGTTTTAGCTCCTTCGCGTGTGACTATGTTGATATTTCTTCCATCCTCTCTGGATTCTATAGATATCCACTATACATTATGATTAATCTGATTCCTCTTCACCTGGATCTTCCACAATAGTGTCGAACAATCTTTTGTGTCATGACCTAATGCACGACAATACATACATGTCGCAGGTGGAAGTGGACATTCCCTTGCATAGTGTCATGGTTGTTGACAGTTATGACATACCATTGGTCCTCTGCCTCTTCCAAATCCTCCTCTACCTCATCCTCCACCTTTGTATCATGCTCGATATCCTCTCGGTGTGTTGTACTGAGGCACCTAATTATACTTTGTGAGATTATACTATGGTTGTGTGGTATTGTATTGTGGGTGCGCAGTGTTATACTGTTGTTGTGCAGTGTTATATGGGGATGGTACTTGGTTAAATGGTGGTGTATATTTCCCTGTCATCATTTCTACCTACACCCTATAGGTGTTTGATGTTCTTTCCCTCATCAGCTCCATCGTCCTACAGTCTTTGTCATCGTGGCCTACTAACTTGCAAAAGTTGCAACATGAACTCTTGGGTATTGTCTGATTCTTATGCACCATTGGAAAATGATATGGATCATGCCCCTATGTCTTATAGACCTCACACCATAGTCCTCCTGTTGGAAAAGGATTTGGCAGTCCTATTTCCATGTACTGCACGAAATTTGGGCATTCATTCTTGTGGTGTCCTTTTGTCCTACATGTGGTACACCAAACAAATTCTCTTTTGTCCTTACCCCTATTCTAGTTTAATTGAAATGTTCAATTCTTCATATCCTCCTTCAGCTACTCTATTGTTGGATATGTCTTCTAGTATTGGATCTCTTCCAGTTGTAAGGATTCCTGCAGAGCCTCTGCCTGAGTTTGAAACTTATGTTGTCTCAAAGAGCATTTCAAGTGTGGTAGCAGGGAATTCACAAATAGATGTCTATGTTTCATATCTTTCATGACATACTTCATCTTTCCCTTCAATCATTTGAATCTTTGGTCAATCTCCCAGAAATATTCTCCTGGTTTCTTTCTGATCTCTATCATCTCATTCATGTATTGATCCTATGAACTAGGCTTCTGAAATTCATTTATCAGTAGTTTCTTGATATTTACAATCGTTCTGGGTGTTCCTGGTGGACTGTTTGCAGCTAAGCTCATGTACCAATCTAGTGCATAGTCTCTTAGTGTGATAGCTAATTGTACAAGTTTTGTATCCTCATCTATGATCTTTTTTGCTTCCCATATCTTCTCACAAATAAACAAGTGCTTTTCAGGATCCTCAGATGCCTCTCCCTTGAATTCTGACAACCTAATGGTGGGATCATGTCCTGCCATCCTGAATGATGAATTATTACCTCCATGTGGTGTAGATACTTGACTACTACTTCCTGAACTTGCTCCTCCAATTGTTGCATTGTGACTAGATGTACTTCATGTTGTTTTCCTTCTGCTAAAATTCGGTTTTATAAATGGTGGTGTTCTTATTGGTATATTAGTCGCACATGGGTTTATGGGTTCGACACTGACATGTACATGGATGGGAGTTCTGCCTTCGGTTCCTACCCTTGAACTGCCTGTCTTCCTTTAAGATTTTTCCCACAATATTTCCTCAATCTTCTCCACATCATGGAGATCCTCTACCTTTGCTTCATCACTTTCCAAGCCCTCTCTCTCGGCAATGGCTCTCTTTTATTATTCATCTTATATTGGTAGGGTACTCCACTGCGCATCTTTCCAATTGTGGCCATTATCTTCTTGATCTGACATTCCTCCATCATGATAAGGTCCATGGCCTCCTTCTTTCCCTTCTGCATTACTCCCTCCATCCTTCCATCTCTAGCCAGTGCTTCCCCCCTTCCCCCATGCACGCAGGGAAGTTTAGTTGTCTGATTCTATTGTCATTACACCTTTGTCATACAATAAAATCTTGATGGAAGTATACAATGATCTGATATACCTACCTCTAGGTCCCTTCAAGAACTCTTTCTCTGATGCGTTGTGAGACTTCACGGTATCTACTACAAATTTTGCGATAAATCCTGCAACAATGTTGTCTAGCCATAAATCCACTACACACGTGAATTTGTTGTTTACTTGTTGTAATTGCGCGATCTCTACTGGGTTCCACTTGATCTGTCTGATATGATTTGTAGG
Organism: Picea abies; assembly: GCA_900067695.1. Classification (NCBI taxonomy): domain Eukaryota; kingdom Viridiplantae; phylum Streptophyta; class Pinopsida; order Pinales; family Pinaceae; genus Picea; species Picea abies. The sequence goes on along the minus strand of CBVK0100635319.1, from coordinate 6,664 downwards.
ATGATTATATTTCATCCTCAACAGTCACCCCTACAATACATGCAGGAAATCGCAGAAAAACACCTCATGCGGGTTGCTAAACACGTGCTTGTCCAAATATTTGCACGGTGTTATTTTAGGGTTTCTGATGTCTTTTTGTGAAAACTCCAGCTCTGTTGTCTTCAACCAGCTTTCGATCTCTGCCTTCGTTGGATTCCACATTCTTAACATCCCCTTCTATATTTTCATTTTTTTAACATTTCCTCACCAGATCTGACATTCTTTTCACGATTCTTCAGTAAATCTCATTCATTCAACCCCATTTTGTTCCAACCGGCAACGGAACCATTTTTTGGTTACTTCTCTCTTTCTACCATTCTTGGGCTAACCCAAGTTCAGGTCTGCTTTGGTTTCCAACAAAACCCTCTAAAACTATCGGCCCCCCTAGTAAACTAGAAGGCAACGCAGTACAGAGGGTGCACTGTGTAGTCTCACCCGAGATAGTTTTATGGGCGGCTACAACACTCGCGTGCTTACAGCTTGGGAATGAGTGGGGATCTGGGACTACACTCTATGATATTCATTTATTTACTCTGAAATTCATCTATACTTCACATTCTGTTATTATTATTCATTCATGTAAACACAATCAGATCTAGCTAACCCATTCATGCATTCATCTCCTAGATAACCATTTAAAGTAAAGAAATGAGAATAATCAATCCACAGAACACATAATCTATCATGGTTCACCCCCTCCTGGGCTACGTCCACAAAGATTTGGCTTCTTTTCTCTTTTATTATGGTTTCTCCAAAATTATATCGATGTGTGCCTTACAATCCTCAGTCATTTGGGTCAAGATCTACCTTATTTTCTCTCTCTAGCTCAACAACTTACAAAACAATCTCGGATTTTTCAGTCATTATTACATTCCAAATCTTTCAACCCTGACCTAGACCTCCTAGGTATCTATTTTTGGCTTATCATCCATTACCTCCTCTTACCAAAACCCTAACCCTATCATGGTTAGGTCTTCTTGCATGTGTGTCTCACATGATTTCCTCCTCTGCATGTGTGCTTACCTTGCATGTGTTGCTTTTCCTTCCAGTTGTCTTTTCCTTACTCCAAAAATTATTGTTTTCCCCAAAATGGGCCTGCACCCAACACACTAGTTTGGACAAAAACCAAGTCAAAGACCTGGGCATTTCAAAACAACAATTATTTTCTATTTTTATGGATCCTATAACTAGATAAAAACTACCATTGAACAAGAAATGCAACTCCATTGACTGGTGCATCCATCCCTAGATTATTCAAAATTGGATGGATAGGTGGTATATGGTTTTTGATAAACCTCCCTGCAATAAGATAGGTGGTATATGGTTTTTGATAAACCTCCCTGCAATAACAGGGATATCCCCTTATAATTTCTAAGAAAATTATGGGATGAGTTTATTTTGGGTAAGCATGTCAACTACTTTGACATTGGAGACTTTCAGGGGGTGGGTCTAGGGTTTGCACTTGACCAAGAGCATGTCAAGCATGACCCTGTGTTAGGTCCTCGTCCCCCCAAGCAAAGGCCTGACCCCCCTACCCAACATAGTATTTTTGGAGAGAGCTTGCAACATGTCAATCAAGCCATTCCATCATTGACTCATAGCCTAGTGCAACACAGTAGCTTTGTTGCACTACCTGGGAAGGAGGTGTCAGCTAGTGATAAAGCGGTTGGAGGTTCAACATGAATGACAGATTACAATGAGGAGAGGGCACATGGACATTGTATCTGTCCATGTGAACCTCACGGATGCTCGAACTGCAGGAAAACATGCTATCTGCCTATATAGCCTAGTGGACATCATAGTTTCATGGAGGAGGTAAGTATTGTAACCCGTTTTATGTTCTTCATTGTTATGTGTATCTATGCATATTTATATCGATATTTTATTTATGTTATTTTGTAGTTTTTACACCCTAGTAGTAGACCCTCTACGTTGATGGATGCATCAGTGCCTAGCCCCACCAGTGATGCGGCAGTAGAGGCAACTTGTTCATTGAGTGCACCCCACACGCAAGTATGTGTCACATATTATAAATTCACCATATTCATTTATTTATTTTATAGCATCCTCAAATTTTTAATGTTCTCGTGTTTTTACAGGATTTGGGATTGGGTGATGTCGAGGAATGTCCATCTAGGATGGACAATTTACCTACATCATAGGTATCATGTGTAGAGTTAAATATCGTATAATTCTCAAATTGTTTGTGTTTATGTTTTTGAAATTTAATAGTTGGTACTAAAGTTCAATTTTATTAATATGTATGCAGGTTGTGGATATATTTGATAGCTATAGTACCATTGCACTCCTTGAGCACATGGGCATTGCTAGGTTATCTTTCTCCAGACCTAGGGAGTTGCAGTTACTTGTACAACCTGTGGGGGTCCATCATGACCCACCCTCAGCATTTCCATCAACCCCATTGACCGAGACTACCACAGTAGAGTTTGTCCCAAAGAAAGGTGTACAAACTAGTGCTCCATATGCCAGTGAACCTCCATTGAGGCTTGAGATATTCACAGTGAGATAATGCATTGATGACATTTTATATGTTTCATTCAATTTGATTTTACACATATTTGTTTAATTTTCTTGACTTGATCCTTCTGACTGATGCAGGGTGGCATCACGGAGAGACTAGAGTTGCGGAGGAGGGTAACACCCTCACTATTGATAGTAGCATATGCAGTGAGTTGTCTTAGGTTAAATTACAAAGTATCATTTTGTATGTTTATTAATTTATTGTGGAATAAAAATTATAACAATGTTTATTCTTTTTGCAGTCTCCAGAGCGTCGAAGCATGCCTAGGCATAGAACCTCTTGAGGTGCTTCCTCGAGCAAGAGAAGAAATATTGATTTCCAAGATGCTCCTGAGGGTGGCAATGGTGCCAGTTGTCAATGATTGACCAACTACTTCCATTTTGTATCTAGGCCATCATATGGATGTTTTTTTGTGTTAGGGAACTTGTTTTCACTTTGTATATTGGGCACGAGTTTCCATTTTGTAAAAAATGAACAATTTAGATGATGTTGGATATATATATATATATATAACTTGTGCCCAATACACAAAGTGACAACAAGTTCCCTAACATAAAAAAAAAATCCATATGGTGGCATAGATACAAAATGGAAGTAGTTGGTCAATCATTGACCACTTCCACCCTCACCACCAACTTCCACCCTCACCACCCTCAGGAGAATCCTGGAAATCAATCTTCCTTCTCTTGCTCGAGGAAGCACCTCGAGAGGTTCTAGGCTTGAGTATTCTTCAACGCTCTAGAGACTGCACAAAGAATAAACATTGTTATAAGTTTTTTTCCTCAATGAATTAATAGACATACAAAATGATACTTTGTAATTTTACCTAAGACAACTCACCGCATATGCTACTGTCAATCGTGAGGGTGTTACCCTCCTCTGTGAGCCCAGTCTCTCCACGATTCCACCCTACATTAGTTACAAGGATCAAGTCAAGAAAATTAAACAAATATGAGTAAAATCAAATTCATGAAACATGAAAAATTGTCATCAATGCATTATCTCACGGTGACTATATCATGCCTCGATGGAGATTCACTGGTAGATGGAGCACTAGGTTGTACAAATTTCTCTAAGACAACCTCTATTGTGGTTTTCTCAGTCGATGGGACTGATGGAAATGTTGATGGTGGGAAACGATGGACCCCCACAAGATTTACAAGTGACTGCAACTCCCTAGGCCTGGATAAAGGTAACATAGAAGCAAGGCCCAAGTGCTCAAGGAGTGAAATAGTAATATAGCTATCAAATATATCCATAGTCTGCATACATATTAATAAAATTGAACTATTAGTACCAAATAATAAAATTCATAAACATAAAAATAAACAATTTGAAAATTATACGATATTTAACTCTACACATGATACGTGTGATGCAGGTGACTTGTCCATCCTAGATGGAAATTCCATGACATTGCTTAGTCCCAAATCCTGTAGAAACACGAGAACATTAAAAATTTGAGGATGCCATAAAATAAATAAATGAATATGGTTAATTTATCATATGTGACACACACCTACGTGTGGGGTGCACCCAATTAACAAGATGCCTCTATTGTTGTATAAGTGGTGGGAATAGGCGTTGATGCATCCATCTGCATAGAGGGTCTACTACTAGGACGTAACAACTGCAAAAAAATAAAAATAAAAATATCGATATAATTACACATAATACAAAATAAATATAGATACACATAATGTTGAAGAACATAAAGAGGGTTATGATACTTACCTCCTCCATGAAGCTATGTTGTCCATTGGGCTCTATAGGCCCATAGCATGTCTGCTCATAGCTCAAGCATATGTGAGGTTCACATGGATGACTTCTATGTCCATGTGCCCTCTCCTCACTGTAATTTTTTGTGCATGGTGAACCTCTAACCCCTCTATCAATGTCACTAGCTAGCACCTCCTTCCCAGATAGTGCAACAAAGATACTATGTTGCACTAGGCTACGAGTCAATGATGAAATGGCTATCTTTACCTGTTGCAAGCTCTCTGCAACAAGAGGACGTTTGGTAGGGGGGTCAGGCCTTCACCTGCGGGGATGAGGACCTAACATGGGTTCACGCCTGGCATGCTCTCAGTCCTGTGTGGACCCTAGAGCCATCCCCTGGAAGTCTCCAATGTCAAAGTAGTTGACATGCTTACCCAAAATAAACCCCCTGGAAGTCTCCAATGTTAAAGTAGTTGACATGCTTACCCAAAATAAACTCAGCCCATAATTTTCTCAGAAACTATAAGGGCATATCCCTTTTATTGCAGGGAGGTTTATCAAAAACCATATTCATTTTGGCCAAAATATTAGAGATATGAGTTGTAGTGTCATGGATGTAGAGAAGAGAAATGAAATCTAGGGGAGGGGAATAGGAAGGAGAGTTTTTTTATTTAGAATCGAAGGTTGATCATAAGGATTTGTTGATTTGAGATAATGAGTAACCATTTTCCACAAAGGCCTTTGTAAGGTAGGATTTTTCTTTCTCAAGGAAATGGGGAGTAGTCAGATTTGAATGGCTCGAGTAACTAGAGTTTTTAGAATCACATATTTTTGGGCTGGGTGATGGTGAGAATGGGAATGATGGTATGCCATCATTGTGTGATCCTAATTGGATCATCATATAATTTTCCATCTGTCTTGGTACTTTCTAGGTGGAAAAAATGAAGGAATAAACTTGGAGAGCCATTTTAGTAGCAAGTCCCAATTTGGAAAATTGGGGTCCAAAAAATCGTCTGAAATATTCCAAATCCATTTTGAGGCATCAAATGACTTTTTTTTTTATCCAACTCTACTTTAAATAAATATTCCATATTCTACACACCTAGAACTTTCCAATAGTGCAAAAATCACCTCAATCGTAGATTGTATGTGAAATTTATGCCTCCCGCAAGTTGACCTACCTTGTTGACCACCATGGTACGATTGGATGCCACATCATCCCCCATTACTCATAACGTGTGGAGATAGCCATATATGGACATTCAATAAGATTCTAGAATGTCTATATCTTATCAATAATTGAGGGTTGAGGAAATCAAAAACCTAACCCTAGATGGCTATCAGGTTATGTTAAAAATTGGGCTATTAGGAGGAGAAGGGGTTCCATTATTTTGTATTGTACTTGTTCCATAGTTGAAAAGAGCATCCAAGGAGAAAGTTTTTGAGAGCATATAATAGGAGTTAGGAGATTCTATAGTAGTTGTGTTGGATTAATGAGAGGAGGGGTGAATCAATAATAGAGAAATATAATCCTTTTTAACCATAGTATGAAATTGTTATTTATCTTTGTGATCAATATACCATTATCATCCAATAAGTGCAGAGTAAATAAACCATGAGAAAATGAACAATCATACACATACATAGTACACCAGTATTTTTACGTGGAAACCCAATGCGAGAGAAAACCACATAATGTTTTTTCTTATATGTATTTAAGAATTACATTCATTGGAAGCACCAACTTCCTTTTTTCTCCAACTGCAACTGGAAGGAGGCTAAAACCCCCTATATTTTCAGGCTACAACCTAAGGTAAGATATAACTCCCCAATTCTCTGGCTACAACCAGAAGGAGGATACAACCCCCTATACCACTACACTGTAATCAACTTCTACCTAAATTGAGCCTGTACCAACCAAAAACCATAGATACATGACTTGTATGTTGTGCAACACGCGTATGTATGCACATTATTTATACAACAACTTATGTATGTACACGATCTATCTTTTATGCATCCTGTGTATGCCTTCTAAAAACTAGGGTTGTAAGGTCTCTATCCCCACAGAGCCTTATAAAACACAACTTAAAAAAATAAAGAGTAACTAAATGTTATCCTGTACAATTTAATCTTCAGCATTTAACCATAATTTATTAAGCAGAAATTAAATCAGGTAACCATCACATAACACAACATATTCAACACCTTAATGATAACCACTTGAAATCATGAAAATACATACCTCTGTCTGATGTTGTTTCTCCAATATCCGTCTGTCCTCTCTACTGCTCTGCCCAAACTCTGCCCAAAACCGAATCTTTCCTCCCTGCCAGCTAGGAACAGAGCCTATCCGGCTCCCTA
>CBVK0100635318.1:0-11389 GCA_900067695.1 Picea abies | reverse complement strand
CGCTCTTCCGATCTCACGCCAGAGCTCCAGACCTTCTTCTGAGTCGGATGTGCAGGAAGTAATACTCCTCCAACTCAGCGCACCGTCCACGGTAGGATTTACGTAATCCTCCATCTGCGCAGTCATGTTGTATAGATTATGAATGCCTTCTCCTCTTGCTTGTGATAGATACCTTTGTCCCTCTGTTGGATCTAGTGGTGCGATAATTTTTAGATCCCCTACTTCAAAGATCATCTCTCTCTTCTTGAGGTTGATTATCACTTGATTTTCAAACACCCACTCTAGCCCCATTAGGGAAGGGTATGGTTGTATGTCATCTACAATTTCAATGACTTCAAAATCAGCGATGTTGCACACCCCATCTAGGTTTACTGTGATCCAGGTTAGGTGGCCAATTGGTACTATTTTTTGTTGATTAGCTAATCTTAATTGCACTGGTGACTAGAAAATTTTGGGCTTTCCCATCATCTCCTAGGTTTTCTTGGGTAATACATTGACATATGATCCTAAATCGAGGATTATATTGTGTATATCATATTCCCCTATTTGTGTGATGAATTTGAACTCCCCATTAATTCTTTTCATGCTCGATAGCTGATTTTTTTTTTCTCTCCTTATTGTTCCTCGTGCACAATTATCAATCATTTCACATAGGGTATGAAGTGTGTTCTCATCCCTCACTAGTTCTAGACAACTTTTTAGAATTCTTTTCAAAGTATTCGTCTTTTCTGCTGCTCCCTTCTCAAAAGTGTGACCCCCTATTGGTGGACACATCGACGTGGATTTCGGTCAGTCATGTTGCAACAACTCTTTTCTTGCTTGTTGGTAAGTCCCTTTTTCCTCTTGTGCGTTAAATGTCAGCACTGGTGCTACTGCTTTCTTCACCCATTTTTCTGTTGGTCTCGTTATGTCTATTGTGTCCATTCCTATTTTGGTGCTTCCACGCATAACAATAGATACTTTTGGGGTTTCTTATCGAATTTCAACTGAGATCTTTTGCACATTAGGATTCTGGTTTTGGTTATGATTTTCTCTCGCCTTTCATTTTTCTATTAACTACGGGAAATATTTTGTATCATGTTTTAGTGTGTGACAGTATGTGCATGTTGTGCCTGAATTTTGGCAGTCTCATGCTAAGTGCCCAGGTTGATTACAATTGTAACATATAATGGGACCTCTTCCCCCTCTTTCGAAATTATTTTTTCCTTGGCCTTGACTGAACCCTCCACGGTTCCATTGGTTAAACCCCTCGAAGTTATTATATTGGTCTTCTACTTCTTTCACGACGTTTTCCTCTTGGATCCAGTACACATCCGTTGTGCATTATCTCATTATGTTGAATGAAAAACAATCCTTTTATTCATGCCCTATCGATGTACAGAAGCTACATAATAATATTTTAGGAGTGCTCTGGTATTTATGTAATAATGGGAAATCGGGTGGCTTATGTCCCCACTTCTTGCATATCTCACAATACTCCCCTCTTGGTAGTGGATTCGACACTCCACTTGCAAGGTACTGCACGAATGTTGGGCATTTGTCTTTATGGTGACCTTCATTTTTGCATTTTGTACACCGAACTTGCTCTCGTTTGTCTTTACCTTTCATTACTTTAGCTAATTGAATGGTTAGTATTGCTAATTGATTCTGGATCTGCGCCATTCCAACATTATCTCCCATTGGGGATGCTTCTAGCTTCATTTCTATTTCCAGCGCTTCGGACTATGATGTAACCTTATGTTGGATCAACAGACTTCTTATGTGAGGTAATATACCAACAATGAACCACTCCATGTGCTACTGATCTGGGATTTGGAAAGTTAATCTTCCCATCATGTCTTTGAACCTCTGGTCAAACTCCGACACTGATTTGGTTTGCACCTATTTGATCTCCTTTAGCTATGTTATGTATTGGGATTCTGATTTGGGTTTTTCAAACTCCTTTAACAGTGCCTGGGTAATCTCTGCTAGTGTTCTCGGTTGGCTCGACGCAGTGGTACTCTGTAGTTTCATGTACTAGACCAGTGTGTGGCCTTTGAAAGGTGTTTCCAACTACGCAATTTTGGATCCTTCGTCTTGGACATTCTTCACCACCCATATGGTTTCACACACAAATAAGTGTTGTTCAGGATCTTCAGATCCGATTCCCTTAAACTTGGGTAATATTAGGGTGTTTTCTAACCTCGCCATGGTGTGATAATTAGTGCTTCCTCTAGGTAAGGTTGGTTGATTCTTCTGACATGGACTGCTACTCTGGCTCTGGTTCTGGCCCAAACTACTGCAGAATCTTTTGTTGCTCGGGTATTGATCTCTTTTGCACACTACAAGTGCCTTGGATAAGTCTTCAAAGGTAGTGTCAGATTATGGTGACGCACATAGAGTGATGGTTTTGAACCAAACTTCTTCTCGACCTGGACTCTCCAACTCCTCTAATACTGGACTGACCGAGATTTCTTCCTCTTTATCAATTTGTTGTACTTCGGTAATTCGAATATCTACGCACAATTCCGGGTACTCTCTGCATTGTTCTCTTTCTTCAGCCATAATCCTCACCTCCTTGTACCGCTTCCCACTGCATAGAATTCTAAATTCTTCCTCTTTTTCTATTTCCTCTTATCTCTCTTGCATTATCCGATCAACCTGAACTCCTCTGTGTTCATGGATTGCCTTAGCTATCCGACTCCATGGTCATTACTTCTTTATCGCATAACAACATATTTATCCATGTGTTTAGTGATCTTAGAAACCTCTAGCGTGAACCTCTGAAAATTCTCATTCTGTTGAATTGTATGTGTGTAAGCAATCTATAGAAAATTCAGTGACATACCCCTTTAGGATACTATCCAGCCAATAGTCAATTGCACGTGAAGCTTTATTATTCACTGATTTCAATTGTGCTACTAGCTCAAGATTCCAATTCTTTGGTGCAACTCGTCTATGTCTATCATTCTTCTTCACAAATATTTCTAGCCATTATGCTAGAATGTTTGGGAATTATTTGAAAAAATCTTCATGAATGTCTAAGTAAATGTACTTGTTCAGCCAATGTTTATCCTTGAGTTGTGGATCTATGTTCTCCTTTTGAGCGAATTCACGCTCCTTCTGATCTAATCGGTCGTTGATTTCTTTTCAAGTCGGTCTCCAGAACATCCGCTCCCTCACGTTTAGATTTCGAGTCCCGACAATGAAACCATTTGTTGTCGTGCGTGCGTGGGTATATTAAAGATCCATGGTTCAAGGTTATGAGACCAACAAAACCCGAGGGTATCCGCCTTTTCGGAAAAATCTGCGAGCAGGTGAAGTCTCACTCGGGGTATCTCTATGGGGCTGCAGGAACCATGACTCTGCAGTGGTAAGGGAAATGCACTCAATTATGACTCCAAAAAATGCTAGTGCACTAATTTTCATGGATAAAGTGTTCTTTAATTACTCCTAAGAGTACACAGTGAGAGTTTTAAGGTGAGATACAGATTATTATCCGCATTTCTACACTATTCCGTCTAAGATCTACCAATAAATACACAATTACTACAATATTCATCCAATCAGTCGCTACATTAACATAATACATAGTAAACTACACAATTTACAACACATGAACATAGATATAACATGGTTCAGCCAACTCCGAGCTATGTCCACAATTTTTTTGTCTTATTTATTATCTCTGGGAATTTATGCGCAATTCGCTACAATGGATGCCATGGACATTACAACCTCCTGTCAGATTACAATTCCTCCTTGAGGATCGAATCCTGCATTCGAGTTATTCTACAGGTTCTTGAATTCTAGAGCTCTGTTTCTTGATTCTCTAGTATTTCTTTGTCCCGTTTCCTTCTATCTCTTACTCTCTTCTCTCTCGGAATCTATTTCTTGAATACTGATATCCCTTTCGCATCCCTTGTCTTGTTCATCGACGGTTGGATCCAACTCATGCTCGACTAGTTTTCCTAGATTTCGTGTGATCTTGTTCCTCCATGTTCCCCGTTTTCTTCTCTCTTATTCTTGATCCTATGTTTTGCGTGCCTTCACTTCTGTGCTTTCTTCCTCTACTCTCTCTTTCCTAACTTCCTTCCCAATAGGTGCTCATGTGGTGATCTAAGTGTGTACATGTGCTGCACATCTAGATATAATTTTTGGCAATAAAAATACCAAAGAAACAAAGATATTGAATGCGTTGTATTCCTTATTTTTTAAAGATAAATTAATAGATAATGTATAAAGATTCACATTAATTGATTAGATTTATGACACAAATAAGAGGAATTGGCGGCCCAAGGAAAATTATATAGGAATCAAGAATTAACACAACCATTGAAGCATGAATTAACTCATCCATTCAAAGGTTCTGGTTGAAAATATAATGGCACAACGAACTTTTATCTGTCAATTTGCAATTATTCTATTGTGTTTTTGTGAGCATGTTATTGGATTTGCTGTGTGAGAAGCACTCCACGTTAACCTAATTCCGTAATCTAAGCTACTTTTGCAATTTGATTGAGTAAGTACAATGAATCAATTACAACATATTTATACGGATCACATCTCTTACTTAGGAGGACAATCTCTTAGCTCTTTTGTGTATTGCATATGTGGGTATAGTTTGGTTGCAATAGAGCAAAAAATTAATAGGACAATCTCTCCGCTCTTTTGTGTAATTGCATCTGTGGGTATAGTTCGGTTGCAAGAGAGCAACAAACAAAGATCCGAGGGTTGAGTGTTTGATCCACGGTCACAATAACTTCGTTATCTCGTGCTTATGTTATTTCATATCTCCTGCTACCATTCCCTAAAATTTTAACTTTATCCATAGGTACGAGGACTTTTGTTCTTGTGTATGGATTCCATCTGTACGCGGACTTATAATCTTACGTATGGATTCAAACTGTCAGTATTCAGTCATTTAATCTTATCACTAAACTTTTAAATTTATCCATAGGTACGATGACTTCTATTACTATGTATGGATTCCATATGTGCGAGTACTTTTAATATTGCATATGGATTCATACTTTGAAAATAAGAAATAAAATAATCACATCATAAGAATTCATAAAACTACCGCAAACAGATTTAGTGTTCTTTGTATAGGCGTCCTATTTACTGAAAAACTAGGAATGTAAGATAAATATTTTTCCTTCACAATATATATGTTGCAATACAAAGATACAAGAAAGATATCCGATGCCATATAGATATACCAAAAAAAACGGTGCCAGGATTTTTAAAGGTTTCTTCTGCGGTGGAGAAAAAATATGCACATGATGTAGTAGTTGGGCTTAGTGGGATGTGGGACATTCACATGCAGGTAAAACAACCCTTTTGAATCCATAAAAATATGGTATACTTTGGTCCCTATCATGCCCACTTTGGGTGCATAATGTGTAGTGTGTTTTGGCTTCTATTCAATAAAAAAACATGGATTTTGCACCACCGGTTCAACAATTCATAATGGACAAATATATGGACAAATATGAAAAATTCGATTGTGCTATGATTTTTCAAATACAATTATTTGGTTGGTTAGAATGTGGTACACTTGTTCAACACTCTGGAATTGTAGGCCCACAAAAAGATAAATTGAGATTTACGTCGATAAGGGCTCTTATTTTGTAACATAATCATGGATATTCTGCCTATATTATCTACTAGCACAACCACTCAAAACCGTGGCTGATGAACACCGAAAGGCGATGCCAAAGCTTCCTCCCGCAACTGGAATGATGAAATGTGTGGACAACTGGGATTTGACGATCGAATATGAAATGTGTGGAAAATTGGAATTTGATGATCGAATATGAAATGCGCGGACAACTGGAAAATGAAACGTGCTCACAGCCAAAAAATGAAAATGAAACACGTGGATAGTTGAGGAAAGTCATAAATGAAACGCTCAGAAAATGAAACGCACCTACGGCTGAGCAAATCCAAATGTGGTAATCCCAAAGGTTAATCATTTAAATGTGGCAATCATATAGTGCTACAGTAATTTCTTAATATGATTAGGTAAATGTTAAAAAGTAAACAGGTTAACTGATGCATTAAAAAATACAAGGAAGTTATGAAGAGTAAATCACATTCATTGATTTGGGACGACGACTAAGAATATGCCAGCATCTTCAATTATTAGCCATCAGATTAAAATTTTAGATTAAAAGGTGATTAATTGTGCCCATTATCAATAGGTATACGCCTTTCGGCGTAATGAATGTATCCTGTCATCTGAGGAGGGGTATATTATCTTTGTATTATTATTTCAGGAGGACTTGATCATACATGGTATTGAATAAAGCATAAACAATGAGAAAAGCTATAACTTTTTTGGTCCTTAAAGCGCTCTTGCTGGTGATATTCTCTGGGTGGGTTTCAATATGGATCTTGAGACCCACTACATTTTGGACCAAGATGTGGCTTTGTTTGGAAAAGAAAACAAGCACGCCAACCTTTGGATACAAAGGTATGATTTATTCAAATTTCTTGATATTGATAAAATTAGGACCTGAGACTTCTCATCGTTGAGGCAAAGAAGTTTAACTTGAATTGTCTCTTTCATTAATTGTATGTGTTATGTGCATATCTAAAAGCAGTACCTGAGACTTATCATAGTAAATCCAATGGATTTTAAATGGATTGTTGTGTCACAAAGTGGATATAGAGTGATGTGAGGGGGCTACATCACTGATGGGGCTTCTTATCTTAGAATAAAATGGTATTGAAACAATCAATTTTACATGTAAAATGAATGACACATTTGTTGAAATTGTATTTGTGGGCAATTTTATCCCCTCTAAATTTGGTTTCTTCCTTTGATGGAGTTGTTTTTCCGTTTCACAATTGTTTATTAATACTTGTTTGTCAATCTATCATATGTGAATCCTTAGTTTGTCTTTTCAGATCTATGTTAACGTATATGTATTTGAACTTTAGATTTAATCATAGAGAAAGACCCCATCAAACTATATGTAAATTTTTGGGTGCTTTAAGATTGTAGAGATCAAATTTGTGTTGACCGGATGTAGACGAAACTAGGAATAGATCTGAGGTGGAGATAAAATAAGGAATGAATCCCAGACGATTTGATGTCATAGATATGACCTCACAAATTGAACAACTTAGCTTAATTTATTAGCTTAATTTCTGACATAATTTTCTCCGAGAACTAGGGGCTATTGATATTGTGTTATATTGTCTCAGACCAAATTTAACACATATATGATATTTTATCTCTACCCATTTCCATTATGGCATTATCGTGGTTGTGCTTGTTTTAACCTTGATCTCTAAGGTCAAAATCATCACAGATGTGGATAGAATTGGATAAGGCTAGATATAAGTTTGAGGTGATTTAATAAGACCTCATAATTTTAAATAACACTTATATTCCACTTCTCTATGTCAAAACAAAGAAGGGGATTATTCATATGTTGTTATATTGTCTAAGATCCAATTTAACATAAATCGATGCTATGACCACAAGCCCTGATTTTTCTCTACTCATTTCCACTGATACTTCTAGCAGCACTGGGTGCAATATATCTATAGGCCCATGGTTATCATGATTTAATCTTGTAAGTTATATTTGTTTTCATTCAGTTAATGGGAAGATTTTTTAATTTTCCGTTGGTCATGTTAATCAGAGATGTTTGAATTGCAGAGAAAAAAAGAAGGTTCGATTTAAGCTATCATGTCGTCTAATTTTCATTCAAGGACCATTGGGATTTGTATTTGTAGTTGAACTACCGACAATCATTATATTCATGGGACTTATGGGATGGAAATTATATAGTTACGTCTCCAATGACTTCAACAAAATATCTCTAAAGAAGGTGTTGAAGTCAGGAAATCACCATATGTAAGTAGATTGTTATGTTATTTCCAAACAAAGTTTTGAAGTCAAGAAATCAACATCCGTAAGTAGATTATTTGCTATGCTTAGTAGTACATTTTCAACTTACATTCATTTCATTTTTAACTTTTTTTCATTTGCAGAGAAAATATAGATTATAACAGTGTATAAATTTTCATATTAGTACGATTTCCCTTACATAACATAAATTTTCAGATGGAAATATAAGTTGGAGATGTTTGGGACTAGACTAGGCTAAATTGGAAACTTATGTATAGTTGTGTTGTTCTTATGTGTTACTCGAAGACTTGATTTTCTACAGATAATTGACGTACATATAGTGTCTCTTCACACTCACTCTTGAGCCAGTGAGTCGTGATCCACCTCTGCACAATTGGCAGGGACTTGTTTCCATTTACAACTACTTTTTGTTGCAAAAATAAACATATTTAACTCTATTTGATATATAAATAAATGAAGTTATTATGTGAGGCCAAGGGATGAATTAATAATTACTATTACATTAAAAACAATTGTTTTAGGAAATAGGTTCATTGGTGATGATATAACTATCCTAGCATGTAGTCAAGGCCAATCATATATGTGTCTCAAAATTTATATATATCTATTTCTCAATATTTTTATCTAGATTAACACATCTATAAAGTACTTTGCATATTTTAATAATTAGAACTCCATATGCATTAGTTTTATTGTTGGCTATAATTTTCTTGTCCATGGATAAAAATGACTTTGTAACTTTGAGTAGAGGGCATTAAAGATTTAGCTTGCTTAAATAAGAATTGTGGAAAAGGAACTAGGGAAGAAATAATCTTATGACATATGTAACTGTTAGATTCATAATGAAGAAAAATGCAGAAACATAATGAAAATAACTAAAGCAATCAGGAAACCATGATGAACAAAGATAAATAGAATATTGGCAGAAAAGACATACTCTATAATCATTAATAATCAAATAATCATGTACACAGACGTACATATATAATACAAAAATACCATAACTGTCATGTAACTGTATAACAATTAGGTAAAATAATGAACTATCATTAGAGTTTTTAACATCCCCCCTTAATCATAAGTTCGTTCTTGCCTGAAAAAACCGCCACTACTTGACAACTAGTAATGTGTCAAGAAAATATTCAGAGGGATTAATATCCTCTCTGAACTCTGAAAAAATAGCAGAAGCTGATGTCTTCTACTAAATTGGTGGTTTAAGGGTGACCACAAACTCATTTGGTGGTTTCGAGATGACCACAAACCAATCTGGTGGTTTCAGGATGACCACAAACCAAATGTCTAGCAGAAGATGATGTCTTCTACTAAATGGCATGGTTTTAAGTTGGCCATAAACTAACAAGAGCTCAAGGCTCAAAAATTTGAAAACGTAACAAGCAAAACTTCATGTCTTCTGCTTAAGTGGTGTTTTTAAGTTGACCACAAACAATCAAGAGCTCAAGTCTAAAAAAATATGAATGGAATGGTTTTAGGATTACCACAAACCATATAAAAAACAATATGTTTAGGAACAAGACTGCATACCAGGAACTAGGTTGCATACTTGATCATCTGCTCACAGGCTCTAAATCAAACTTGGAACCTGACTAAAAACTTTAGATTTCCCCGCTGTAAGGGACAAGTGGTTCAAATTACCTTGACCGTCATTCACAAGTATGGCCAATAAGAGATCCAACACCTGTACAAGCTACTGGAACAATGTGTACACTTTCACAATGTATACACGGATGGAGATTGAAACACTGATCTATCATCTAATCATTATCAACTTCATTGACTTCACTGATTTTGTTGTGAGAAAACTACATGTTTGTTTCCTATTTTATCTTCTGTTCACATACTTTGGTCCCTCAATCTGAGATTAATATCTCATATTTTCCCCCCTTAATCGAAGATTCAATGTCTCTAATACACCATCAAGATATACAGTGGTTCATGCCACAACTTGACACAACATTCTCTTTATGGAAAAGAGGAATGCAACTTCCTGACTCAACAAGACTTACTAAATAGATGGGGAATACAATAGCCTATGGAAAGACTTACAACTTGGACCAAAAACTCAGGGGTGTCGGGTACAACTGATCATGCACCCAATTACAATCATAATTTGAATAGACACACAATCATATTCTAAACAGACACAAGTCCAGAATGCAGGACATAGACAAGTCCTGAATGAACTACAAATCAAAGGTAGATTTTGAAACTTGCAGTCTAACATTTCTCATTAATGTCCCCTCTGTCAACTAAAAAGTGAGAAGTCGAGATAATGAGATATACCCCCTTTTAAAGTGGAAAAGGGTAATCAAACCATCTTCTGGCGGAGTTTGAAGATTCGATCTTCAACTCACAAGACTACATCAAATGGGCCCCGATCATACCCTATATCATCCAATCCTAAAAAACATTCATGTCTGTCAACTATAGAAATATCTCCAATCAAGTACAATTGTACTTGTGTATAAATACGTCGATAAGAATGCTCCAATAATTTGGCTCCCAAACTCCAACACCAATTCCCTAACCATTCAAAATGAATATGTTTCCACTTTCTCTTCTGACACCTTACTGAGAGGTGATTTGTCTTCCCACAAAATTTGCATGGGTGAAGATCAAAACAATTTGACTTATCATGGCCAAACCGGTGACAGTGTTTGCACTGTATGGGCTCTTTATCTGACTGATCATACAAATCTAGAATACCTGTAGAAACATCAACATCTTGGTCATCATTATCAACAATATCTTGTACATGTTCCTCAAGCTTTGTCTTTTGATCATCATTCAGAAAACCTCCACTTACAAAGAAAATAAGTTTGCTATAATTAGGAATATGAAAAAAGTTGTCGACATCCTTTTCATATCCTAGTTCATATCGATTTCGTTTAAAGTGTAATTCTTCCCATGGTCGAACAATTCTAATTTCTTTGCCACATTTATCCGCAAATTTTTCTGACATAGGGACTTCATCAAACTCATCTTCATGTTTATGACTATCATCACTAGTCAACTGAGCGTATTCATTATTTTTATCCTTGATGTCATTTTGTTTGTTGAAATCACATTGTTGGTGTCGAAGGAGATTTAACTCATAAGATAACATTTTATTTTGAATTTTGAACATATCAACATTCTTGTGCATTACTTGTGAACAAGTAATCACTGTACTAAGAGTGCACTTGTTTATTGCAATTGTAGATTTCATAGTTTAGTTAATTAATGTGTGCAATATTGTAAATATTTCTTCAATTCTAGCCATTATGTAGAATATGGAAGAGAGATGTTTGTATGTTGATGCCACAAAATTTAATTATGTATCCTGTTGTGCATGCCAAGAGCGATCGTCTGTTGCATGAATGCCAAAAACTATAGGATAAATAATGACTTAGACGCACACAAAGTGTTGGATTACTGAGAGGGGGGGTGAATCAGTAATAGCATAATTATAATACTTTTTCTCCAAATAATCCAACTGTTATATCAATGTAGAATTATTATCCA
>CBVK0100635317.1:0-11389 GCA_900067695.1 Picea abies | reverse complement strand
CTCTTCCGATCTCACTGAAAAGAGGTTTCCCCCTTGAAGTGGATTGTATTCATTGAATTTTTATCATTTTTAAGGCGTTGGATCTGATCTAGATGGATATCAGTGGCCACCCAACTTTTCCAACTGGCTCAAAATAGTTTTCTGGCAATTTTGGCAACTTACTATTTTTAGCAGGTTTTAACTTCCGGGTCCATTTTGAGGGCCTAAATGAAGGTTTTTCATGATCAAGTTTCTCAATGATAGCCTACGACATGATTGAGGCCCCAAATTGAATTTCCTCGACAATACCTTTCCAACGAGCTATCATGCGCCTAAAACAGAGATTGTATGCAAAAGTTACGACCCCGGGAAGTTGTTGCACTAACTTACCCAAACGGGGCCCACATGACTTTTGACGCTTCATCTCCTAGGGTTAGGTTTTTGGATGTCTAGGACTTTTGGCATTCCTTTTTATTGTAAAAATTCCTTCAGAGCCTCATTGTAATCATCTTCTTATGAGTGAGCGCAACCGTCACATCTCTTCTCAGAGATAAGCCGCCACCATTCCAGCAAGCTTGTTTCCACTGCATTTTACAGCTTCAACTTATTTCTTTATTGAATAGAAAACCAGTTTTACTGTATCTCTGTTATTTTGTGTTAAGCATCTGTTAATAATCTGTATTCATTTCGCTCTGCTCATAAAATTTGGATCAGTGGTATCAGATTTGTCTACTCCTTTTTGTCTTAATGCATGTCCCCAACGAGGTTGGAGTACAAAGAGTTGGGTCTCGAGCTTGTTTCTCTTGAGGACAAAAACTCTCGCACGCCCAAGTGACCTCTCATGGCAGGAGAAAAGAAATATGATGGGACAGGAGATTCTTTTAAACTGTTGATTGAGGAAGCCCTCACACAACAGAGGAACGAGATGATGGATAGTTTCACGCAAATCCTTCGGCAGCTACCAACAGGTGACACATCTTCTTCGAACGGAGGCACCGCCCCCTTCAAGGTACAAATAAACTTTGATATTCATATATTTGAAGGTAAGATAGATGCAGATGTTGTAGACAAATGGTTGAATCTACTAGAAGGGTATTTTTCTGTCCATAAATTTTCGGATAAAGAAAAAATTACTTTTGTGCTCCTCAAAGTCATTCCCCATGTCAAAGATTGGTGGGAAACTTTTTGTGAGCAAAAGGAAATAGAGGAACCCTCATTATTTTCAGTCATAGCCACCTAGGAATCCTTCAGGGATGTTATTAAGGAACAATACTACCCTATCGGAAGTTATGACGACCTGTATACCAAATGGACTACACTGCGGCAAGAAAGGGACCAAGTAGTGTCAGATTTCACAAATATCTTCCATACCTTATGCACCAAGCTGGGTATCAAAGATTCGGAGCGACATCTAGTGCTCAAGTAATGCGGTTCTCTACATAGATACATCTAGACCAAAATGAAATTTCTGGACATCTCATCCTTGGGTGCGACCTACTGATATGCCATCAAAATCGAGCAGAAGCTCAAACAAAAGATGTGGAAATTTGGGCTTGGGAACCCCTCATAACAAAATCCATTAAAGGGTGGTGCCTACCCACAGAGAAAAGGACAGAGAAAAGATGGAAAGTATCAGGACAACCAGTCCAAGCTGCAAGCAAAGAAGGACACCAAAAAGACAAAGAAATATACCAGGAAGTGGTGCAACTTCCATGAGAGCCCTTAGCATAACACTGTTGATTGTTGCTCAAAGAAGTCATTGGTGGCTGAAGTAAAATCTTATGAATCAGATGCGAATTCTGACTCTGAGATAGAACCAGAAAGGGGAAGATGAATCATTGACGTGGAACCCAGTGCCACCGTTTCTACCACCAAGCTCCAACCTAGTGAACCAGATGAGCCAGAAGAAGGAGAGCATCTCTTCCATTCACAGATGTGGGTAAAAGGAACCTCGTTGCACTTCATCATGGATAGCGGGAGATAGAAGAACCTCATCTCAGCAGAGGTCGTCAAGAGACTGGCCCTGCTGACAACGCTACACCCACAACCCTACACGATTGGATGGATCCACCAAGGAAGCTATCTTCGCATCAGCCAACAGTGTCGATTGTCATACAACATCAAGCCCTTCAAAGATGAGGTATTGTGTGATGTTTCTCCTCTTGAAGTTTGTGATGTTCTTTTGGGCCAACCTTATTTATGGAAACGTCATGTTTTATATGAGTCTAGGCCTCGTAGTGTTATTATTACTTTGAACAGGAAATTGTACAAGATACCCGAGGCAGTCCCACCTAGTGTTATTTCCTTGATCTCTACTAAGTAATGCAGGAAGTTCATATCTCAGACAGGGAAGTTTGTCTTCTTCATGATTCGCTCTCAGAATAAGTGAAAGATCACAGCCACATCTAGGGTCTCTATGGCTGACCTCTCCACATAGCAGAAGCAAGTAGACAAGGTCATGGAAGCATACTCAGATATCTTCTCCTCACCTACCGGGGTACCTCTGCACTACCAGGTCAAGCACCCCATCGATCTAACCCCCGGCGCATCACTACCCAATGGGCCAGTCTATCGTCGCTCTCTGTTAGAGAATGAGGAGATCAAGCGACAGATCCAAGAGATGCTCCACAAGGGGCACATCTGTCCTAGCTCATCACCTTGTAGGAGCCCAATCGTGCTGGTACAAAAGAAAGATGGAACCTGGCGACTCTGCATTGATTATCGTGCTCTGAATAAAATCACAGTCAGAAAATGGTACCCAATTCCCTGAATCAACGACCTCCTTGATCAACTCATGGGAGAAAAATACTTCAATAAGATTGATCTTAAGTCTGGCTACCACCAGGTCCTGATAGAACAAACAGATGTATGGAAGACTACCTTTAATTCAAAGGAAGGCCTTTTTGAATGGTTGGTCATGCCCTTTGGTTTGACAAATGTGCTAGCCACTTTCATGAGGTTGATGGATGATATCTTGCGACCAGTCACCAATAATTTTGTAGTGGTTTATCTTGTTGACATTCTCATTTACAACAAGACTTGGGTCGAACACTTGTAGCATATTCAACAGGTTCTGCACACCTTGTGACAGCACAAACTATACGCCAACTTGGAAAAATGCTCCTTCGGCATGGACAAGTTCCATTACCTGGGATACATCATTGATCAGCATGGCGTACATGTGGATCCAATCAAGATCCAATTCATCCATGACTGCCCAGCCCCAACCACACTCACCGAGCTTCGGAGCTTCTTGGGCCTTGCCAATTTCTACCGCAGGTTCGTGTTGGGATTCTCCCATATTGCATGGGCCCTCAGCCAAATAACTAAGGGTAGTGGTAAGGAGAAATTTATGTGGGGGTGGTCCCAACAACAAGCGTTCAATGATTTGAAGCATCACTTGTGCTCAGTCCCAATACTTTCACTCCTAGACCTACAACAACCCTTTGAGATCGAGATAGATTCTTCTGACTATGCTGTGGGTGTCGTTCTCACTTAGCATGGCCACCCCATGGCCTATCATAGTGAGACATTATCAGATGTTGTCCGTAAGTACCCTACTTATGACAAAGAAATTTACTCCATTGTACAAGTTTGCCACTAGTGGAGACACTACATTCTTGGGAAGGAGAAAGTCATCCACACTAATCATAAGCCACTGCAGTTCATGCAGACACAAGGAAAATTGCAGAATGACCACCATCAAAAGTGGTCCACATACTTGTAGCAATTCCACCTCAACATCAAGTATAAAACATGAAGCACCAATTGCCTCGCTGATTGCCTCAGCAGACAGCCAGTCGCGACACTCACCACAATGCTAGACTCTTGCAGCCATGAGACCTCTGGATGGCCCCAACTCTACAAGACAGACCCAGACTTCACCACCACCTACCAAATGTTGGGGGAAAATGCAGTTGTCGATAATTTCCATATTCATGATGTGTTGTTGTGTCGTCTGGGCCATATTTGTGTTCCATCAAGCAAGTGAGCGAAGATGATCTGGGAAGCCACTACAGTTGGGTAGCTAGACACTTCGACGTTGAAAAGACAGTGGCAATGCTACAAAAACATTTCTATTGGCCGAAACTTTTACAAGAGGTCAGGAAGTATATCAGGTCCTGCACTGCTTGCACGATTGCCAAACTGACCACTAAGAAACAGGGCCTGTACACCCCTCTTCCTACTCCTGACAGGCCATGGGAATCCATCTCAATGGACTACATGTCAGGCCTCCCATCCACCAAGTGGGGAAACGACTATGTTTTTGTGGTTGTTGATCACTTTTCTAAGATGGTGATTTTGGTTTCT
Source organism: Picea abies (assembly GCA_900067695.1). NCBI lineage: Eukaryota > Viridiplantae > Streptophyta > Pinopsida > Pinales > Pinaceae > Picea > Picea abies. The sequence goes on along the minus strand of CBVK0100635317.1, from coordinate 7,099 downwards.
TTCAAGAAGAACATCACGGCAGAAGCCACTGCCAAGATCTTCTTTGAACAAGTCTGGGTACATTTTGGAATCCCAAAAACCATTGTCTCAGATCGAGATATTTGATTTCTCAGCACATTCTGGTCGAGCCTCTAGTCACTGCTGGACACTAAGCTCACCAAATCCACGACATTCCACGCATAGACAGATGGCCAAACCGAGGTCATAAATCGTATGATTATGCATATCCTTGCATGTATAATTCACAACACCCTTGCACATGGGATGAGAGTCTTCCCTATGTCCAACATAGCTACAACCGAGCCCTGCATAGCTCGATCGGCCACAGCCCCTTTCAGGTGGGGTTGGGATTCCAACCATTGGGTCCCATAGATGTTGCACTTCCCCTTGCGGTCACCTCGACCGACTCTTATCCTGCTCCAACTGAAGCTAACAAAGCCACCCGGTTCATTGAGAAGATCCAACACATACGCCAACAGGTTCAAGATATCCTATAGAAGTCCAATGACAAGTATAAACAACGCCATGATTAACATCGAGTGCCACATAAGTTTCAAGTGGGAGACAAAGTTTGGTTGCACTTGCAGAAAGAACGCCTTAGAGGACCCCATCAGAAGCTTCTCCCACTCCGTTATGGGACATACACCATCACCAAGGCCATGGGGGATAATTCTTTTTAGCTCAACATTCCTCCTTTCCTTGGCATGCACCCAGTGTTCAATGTGGATCTCCTTCGCCCTTATTTTCCACCATTATTGGACACCTCAGTAGTAGCAGAACAACTGACACCAACTGAGCTCAACCCCAACTACATACAACAGGCATCCAATGATCAAATTGTGGACACACATACCAAGGGAACTTGACAACAAAGGATCAAGCTTTATCAAGTCGTCAAAGCAGGGCAGCTCCTGCACCAAGGCAAGTGGCTCACCCAGGGCCAGATTCAATAGAAATTTCCTCATCTGATGGGGGACCTCAATGCAATGGAGAAAATTGATTCCTAAGGAGGGAGGATTGATCCAGATGGATATCAGTGGCCACCCACCTTTTCCAACTGGCTCAAAATAGTTTTCTGGCAATTTTGGCAACTTACTATTTTTAGTAGGTTTTAACTTCCCAATCCATTTTGAGGGCCTAAATGAAGGTTTTTCATGATCAAGTTTCTCAATGATAGCCTATGTCATGATTGAGGCCACAAAATGAATCTCCTCAACAATACCTTTCCAACGAGCTATCATGCGCCTAAAACGAAGATCATATGCAAAAGTTACGACCCCGGGAAGTTGTTGCACTAACTTACCCAAATGGGGCCCACATGACTTTTGACGCTTCATCTCCTAGGGTTAGGTTTTTGGATGTCTAGGATTTTGGAATTCCTGTTTATTGTAAAAAGGCCTTCGGAGCCTCATTGAAATCATCTTCTTGCGAGTGAGCGCAACCATCACATCTCTTCTCAGAGATAAGCCGCCACCATTCCAGCAAGCTTGTTTCCGCTGCATTTTACAGTTTCAGCTTATTTCTTTATTGAATAGAAAACCAGTTTTACTGTATCTCTGTTATTTTTTGTTAATCATATATTAATAATATGTATTCATTTCGTTCTTCTCATAAAATCAGGATCAGGATCATAACACTTGGTTTCATAGCATCGATCCTAGGATTTTTCTTCTCCAAGCAAGTCGTCTTAGAATTTTCACTATGACGTTTTTGATGGGATGGTTCAGAAAAAAAAAATAGAGTTTACTTAGAAGAAATATCAATGTACTTGTGGTAAAATTTTCATCTTCTAGGTCATTATAATTTCAAATATATTGTGTATGGAAGATAGGGTTTTTGACTCATCTTGAATTCAATTTTAAACTAGTCATATTTGTATTTTCACTATAAAAAAATTTCCTAGGAGGTTTCAAGATAGTCATATTTGTATTTGAAACTTGGTGGAGACTAAGGAAACATATCATATTATAGGTGGTCCAAATTTTAGAATCAATTATTAACTATTAGACACATGGAATTCTATACAAGTTCGCTCTCCATAAAAGTCCAAAAATCAACAAGGTTTGGGAAAGTTATCATAACTTTCACTTGGGACATAACATTTTGGTTAGAAATGTGGCATTGTAGAGAATATGTATCAGAGTAATACAAACCAAAATTTTAGACTCAGAAGGGACAAAATTTCATAAATATATTAGAAGGAAGGTTGGCCAAGAGGAAAAACTCCAAATTAAGGGTTTGAAAGGTACATAACTTAGAATTGGCATAATGTTTTATTGGAAGATATGTTTTTGGTGATTTAAAATTTGTGATTAAAAAATAAAAAGAGGAGAATTATTATTTTATTACATGGATCCAAACGCTCCTCCAAGATTTACTTCACCAACTAAGCCTTGAGAGAGCTCAACCATGACTCAAGATCAAATCCAAGAGATGTATCACCAGATGGAAAAGAAAATCACTAAAAATATGGAACAAATGCAAGAGAAGATCACTGAAAATAGAGAACATATGGAGAGGAAGATGAATGAAAATAAGAATGACATGGAAATAAGTAAGAAATGAAAATAAATATGGAACAAATGGAACATAAGATGAATGAAAATATGAAAATAAATATGCATGAAATGGAAAATTAGATGCACAAGAAGATGGATGAAAATAAGAATGACATGAAAAATAATATGGATGAAAATAAAGAAGAAATACAAAATCCACGAAGGAATTGCAAAATTTCATGTCTTCCATGATATTTCATGCTCAGGGTGAGAGACTCCCTAAAGGAGATATCTAAATGCAAGGAACTCATGAAAATAAAGGTAGTATTAATGTTGAACAACTTGTTGATAATTCACAATTTTCAAGTGGATTTAACTCTATAATGGATTTAATTATGGTGGGGGTCCTAAAGTCAACTTTCCAAAGATTGAATTAAAGAAGTTTGATGAACATAGGTCTTTTCCTGGGTAAACCAAATAGAGCAATATTTTGAATTGCATAATATTAGGGATGATAAGAAAATGATTCACATAACAACTTTAAACTTTGAGATAAAACCGTATCAATGGTATAAATGGGTAGTTAAAATGAACCCCCATTTTTATCATTATACTTGGGGTTTATTTACAAAAGACTTAGAAGCACAATATGGGAAAGTTTGTGAACATGAATACATTAGTCAATTGACAAGAATTAAGCACTTAGGTGATATTGAAGATTAGAATTCATAATTTCAATTATTGGCCACAAGGGTGGATGACATAAGTGATGAACAATTATTGGAAGCTTACATGGGTGGATTGAAATAATACATTCATGATTCTTGAAAACATACCACAAGATCAAGAAGGATTTTTCTGGGAAGGTCTTAAAACTGATGTTCAAAATTTTGTGTCTGAATGTTTGGTCTGGCAACATAATAAGGGAGAGACAATCAAGATGCCAGGTATCCTACAACCATTAGCTATACCAATTCAATGCTGGGAATAAGTTTCAATGGATTTTATTATAGGTTTACCCAAATCTGAAGGAAATACTATCATCATGGTAGTAATGGATCGATTGGAAAAGTATGCCCATTTTTTCTCTCTTTCTAATCCTTTTAAAGCAAGTATAGTAGCCGAAAAATTCATGGAAACATTTCAAAATCTACATGGAGTCCCCAAGATTATTGCACTAGTGCATATGGGTCAAATTCTGACGGCACGTTCGACATACTTGCCACTCTCTATTTTCAGAAGACCGACAAACCTCGAACCCCCTCAAATGTCGTTTCACAGGACGTCTCTTTTCCGACGACCTAGTTTTCGTCTGTACTGCGATGTTATATGATGCCACGTGTCATCACAAATTAGATTGTCCAACCCCATATTGATTTCGTAAGACCGATATCTAGGTCATGGAAATATCGACATAGTAGATATGGCAAGAGAGATGTTTCAGACGTGGCAAGAGAGACGTTTCAAAGGTGGCAAGAGGGACGTTTTGAAGGTGGAAAAAGAGACGTTTTGAAGGTGGTAAGAGAGATGTCATAAAGGTGGCAAGAGAAAATTTTCAAAGGTGGCAAGAGAGACATTTTGAAGGTGGCAAGACCGACAGGACGAGGTATCAGCTCCGACATGGTTTCTATGGGAGTGACACTCTTCATCGTGGCAAGAACGACATCTAGCAAGTGGCAAGAGCGACAAATTGACATGGCAAGAATGACGTCTAGTAGGAGGCAAGAGAAACATTTCAGAGGTGGTAAGAAAGACGTTCTGAAGGTGGCAAGACCGACACGATGAGGTATCAGCTCTGATGTGGTTGCTATGGGAGCGACACTCTTGGTCGTGGCAAGAATGACATCCAGCAGGTGGCAAGAGTGATGTGAAGAGAGTGAAAGATGTCGCAATTGCGACAGTTGTGTAGGTATTTAAAAAAAAATTACAATATCAATATCAAGAACTAATATTCATTCCAAGCCCAAAGGAGGAGTAAGTCATATAGGTGTCATCTAGTGACCCACTTAATAGTTTCCTTAGGCTTTCCCTCGCACTAAAGGTTGGGATTTTTCTTTCAGGAGTGTCTAAGAGATAAAAAGACCCAATAAATTTTGAAATTTGTGGTGCTCTACAAGATAGTTATTTAGTAGAACAATATTTAAGGCTATATACAAGCCAAGGTAGCTATCTCTAGTGCTACAGTTCCAAAAATAGTGCAAACAAGAAGCAATTCTATTGAAATTTTGAAGAACTTTGAAGTCCTTAAGAATCTTACATTATAAATTTTGTATTTCTCTACTAGATGGTTTGATCACAATCCTCTTTCAAAACAAAAGCATTCATTTTTGTTAAAAAAACATGAAATCACTACTAGACGACTTAAAGGGATCCATCCCATTATGCCCTTTACAATAACTGAATAGACTACAAGAATTCCACACATTTGAACATTGATATAAATATAACTTCAACTTCATAACTTGATAGTGGAAGGAAACTCACAAGAAAATAATAGGTTGTTAAAGATGTTGATGCAAGCTGGTGGAACTTGATTATGATGCATAAGTGATCATTGGGTTGTTGGAGGAAGTTGAATCCACTCATCTCCACAAACTCAGAATACCTGCAACTTTCTCCATCCTAAGTAGAATGGAACTTTCACTTAAAGAGCTCATATAAATGACCCTCATGCATATTAGGCAATCATGGAATGAGGCCACCAATAGACTTACCAATGTAATTAACTCTAAAGGATATATTTATGCAATAAGTTAGGAGACCTACCAATCTCAAATGTGAAGTTGAGTTGTGAAGAGTTTCTAAATAAGTCCAACCTCAATCATAAGCTACGGTAATGGTGGTAATATGGCTATATCCTCATCAAGAAAAAGGAATAATGATCATTGCACCTAGATCCAACATCTTGCAGACCTGCCATTCTTGACCTTGAAGTCGAGTGTGAAGTCTAGCCTTGCTCATAGGCTATAAGGTAATGGTGGGAAATATGACTAAATCCTTGTTAAGAAAAATAAACAATGATTGTTACACCCAAATCCAACACCATGGAAGACCATCCAAAACCCAATGATATGCACCTTCAACATCTCAAGGCAGACCTCAATAACAGAAATGAAGGTCACAATGCATGACTATTTCTATACAGGGCTAAGTTATTAACTTTTGAACAACATATTTCATATTTGGAAAAACAAACAAGTATAATCCACCAAAAAGAATAGATGTTAGGCTTTGGTTTATCATCTATCGAGTAGGAAACCATGCATGCTCATCAATCTACTAGACCTTTTTATGATAAAAGTGAAATCTAGAATTTTTTATGTGTGCTCATCAATCTACTAGACCTTTTAATTATTCTCACATCTAGTTAGGTGCTTTGCCTACTTAAAGAAACAATGAAATCTAGTTCCCAAAGCAAAAAGGGAATAAACCTAATGCTTGGTGCTCATTGTTTGGATTTGTATTTGTAGTGAAAATGAATAAACTAGATTGCATCATCTTCTATTTCAAGCTCTCTTTCTTTGCTTGAAAGATGCCATCAACATAACAAAAAGAGTTCAATAAACCATAACTTAGTTGCTATTTCCATTATTCACTTCATTGTCATTTCTATTTGTTGTTAAATACCTAAGAGAACTCACCATCTAAAATCAATCTCCAACCAAAGCAATGTGAGACTCTAAACAATGACATGGATAAATTTTGTCCCAAAACACCAAAGCAACTAAATGCAACAAGGAAGTCATGCCAAGACAATTAGTGCAAAGTGGTAGGTCACACAAATAAATATATGCTCCAAAGGAAGAGGCAGGCATAGTCTTCAATAAACATTGGAATTATCTACAAAGGACACAAATATGGTTACTATATTCAGGCAACAGGGTCCAATAGTTTCAGTTTGTACCATGTATAACATAATGCCCAACTATCCCGTCAGTATGGATATTGAAAACCAATTAGTATCACTCAATACCACATACCAAAAATCAACAGATAACAATAAGGAGATCTAGTACTCAATTTAGATATCTATAGTTTGTTTAAAGAAGAGACTTGATTCATTGTGTTTCTTTGCTCTTTCTTTCTTACCATATTTGACAGGCTATGTTACACCACGTTGTGGGGATGCGGGGGAAAAGGGATAGGTCACTAGGATAACTAGAAGGTGCCCTTGAATTTCCAATTGATGAGAGGATGGAGACAGTGAAAAACTATTATTAAAAAATATAAAAAAATTATAAATGGAGTTTTCAGAACATATGACCGTGGTACAACTAAATAAAACTCACAATTCTGAAATAAAAGGTCCAAAAGATATTGTCTGCATGGTTATTAAAAACCTAAAAAAGCATAGACATAGGGTACAGGTACCTAGCAAACATGGAAATCAAAACTGATGTTGCAATTATCTCCCATTACAAAAACGTACTACATAGTTTTCTGACAAGCATTATAGGATCAATGGCTTGCAAGAATCAACTCTAATAATTGAGGATGAATCTCAATCACTGAGAGGGGATTGATGCTAAGAAGGATTAGGATCAATATAACTCTTCGTTTATATTTTCTCACACTTTGCTTCATTGGCTAGGTCTCTGATC
>CBVK0100635316.1:0-11389 GCA_900067695.1 Picea abies | reverse complement strand
ATTTCCGAGTGATCTTGTCTTTGTCACACTCGTTAAAATGGTTTTGAATATACATCTTTTTGGTGCAAGTTTAACCCTTTTTCGAACCGACTAGACTATCTTCGAAAAAGGTACTCCCCGGAGTCTTCTTTCATGTTTTTTCAAACTCTCTAAATGTGAAAAAACTACATAGATTACCTTCTCTGGGCTTGTTAAAAATACACTGAAGGGGGTTTCATTATGTCTTTCTAATCACATTTGCATCTCTGTGTCTTTGGCCTAATATCGACTCCATGTTGCTCTCAATTGAACCTTTGAAGCATGCCTTATACACAAGCCTTATAGCACTTTGTGCCTCTACGACCTGACACCTCGACCCAAGGAGGAATTTTCCTCGAGTGTCCTTTTCCTACACATGTCTCCTTGCTCTGAGAATTAGTCTATTCCTTGCGCCTGGAACTAGTATGTTTTCTTGTGACACTCGTTCCTCCTTCGTAACGTAGCATTCTTTTATTATTTTTCAAGCTCTTTTAAAAATTGAAAAAGACAAAAAAAACAAATTTCCCAAAAAGAGGGGATAGGAAATATGTATCCTTTTTTCAGCAGCACAAAGAGTCTCCCTTGGACAAAGCACATCCTTTTGTTTGTTCCTCAAGAATTGGGATCTAGTATGACCACTACAACTCACATACATACGCATGTTGCACCATTACAGCCTGCGTATACTTGTAAAAGTTGCATTAAATAAAACGTTGCAAGGAATTCATTGAAATTGATGGGCTATTGGTAGTTTCCCAACTAATCCACCTGCTATATCCCTTCACCCAACAGAATAACCATCCTTTTGTCATATAAAAGGAGGTGTTGGGGTCTCATTTCAAATCTAAGCATAAGAACAGTGAAACTCTGCATAACCATAATTATTCTTCCTCTTCTTTCAAATGAACTACTTGTTTCTTCTTTTGAATGAAGGTGTAGGTTGAGTATTCAAACTCTTCTCATCACTATCTTTCTACAATTTGCCACAAGAATGATGAGGTGGTAGTGATTTTCCACCTTCACATGCTACTACTCTTTTTTCTGATGAGTAGGCCAATGTTGTCATGTCATTTTCCTTCACAAACATGATCTTGTTGTTCATTTAATTTTTAATTCCACCATCGATACCTAAGACTTCATGCTTGAACCTATATTAAGCTACAATGGGGCGTATGATTCCTTGTCTTTTCTTTCCTAGCCCTTTTCCATCATTTCCCATATGCCTTAACAATTTCAATCCAATGCCTCTAGTATTCCTTTCAAATTTACCAAGATGCTCTTGAGAAATGTCTGTGGAACATGATCTTACCAAAGTTGCCACAATCATGATGTTGGCTTCAACAGTGGAAATGGAAGGTGGCTTTGCTTCTTAGTTCTCTTGGACAACAACTTGGATATTTTTCAACTCCTCCTCCTTATCTACCAACTCTTGTTGCAAATGAGTCATCATCTAATTGAACATGTCCTCCTACTAATTGTCCAATTGGATGACCTTCTCTCCCAAGTGTACAATTTGAACTCTACTCATGTCTCAATATTCCATAATTTCACTAAGAGAGTCTTAGAGTTCAAAAAATGTATTCTTTATAAATGATAGCAGTCTTTTCAATCTCTCAAGATTCATCTCCATCTCTCTAATCCTCTATTTAAACCTTTGGACCTATTCCTTCAAGTGTTGGTTCTCTTCTTGAAGCTAACCATTGATGACCTACAAGTCTTCCAACCTCTCTGTGTTTTTTTACCCATGCCAATTTGTCAATGTTCTAGTAGTTGCATCACAATCAAGGATTCAAGTACTCTAATACAATATTATCTATAAATAAGGGATTTATATCCCACGCACTTCACCAAGAAGGATCCTCCATGGATTTTTTTTCTCTACCATCTCTATTCAGGTATGATTATAATTCTTATATCTTTAGTGTAATCTACACATGAAACCACATACTAACAATGCAATAATAATCAATACTCTAGACTCAAATTCCTTTGTTGTTAATCACCAGGTAGGAAGGTGCTAAATGGATTTACTTATTGGCTTTGAGGCTTATGTTCTTTATGAAATTCTGATTTCAAACTTCTCCTTCAAAATTTTGTATTCATTAATCCTCATTAGGCCTATGAGGATGGATATTATTGCAATGCTCTATCTCCAAGCCAATTACTTCACATACACTACATATTGTAAAGTGAAACTCCAAAAAATATGATTGACATCAACTAAGCCCATTTGTTGAGTTATACCCCATCTCTTTAATTAGGTGAGTGAATGGTTATGTTAATTGAATTATTAAACTGCAAATTCTTACAAAACTAGGAGTATGACAATATCCATAGGTTATTCTAGTAGCATTTGACTCTATGTTGTTATGATATTAATGATCTCCTTTATATATTACAAGGCTTGAATCATAGATCAATTTAACATATATAACTCCCCATATTTAAGTTGTTAACTATCAATGAAGGATGGTTTGTTCCAAGACTAACATTCTACAACACCCCTCTTCTTCAAACCCAATGAATAAACAACTCAAAAGACTATTCACTTTAAACAATAGGCACTACCATTATTTAATTAGTAGACAATGCAATGTGAATGAGGGCATTTATTTGTACTTAGATTGTCCTTACAACAACTAATGACTTCCTATAAAAGCGATATCAACCAACACCTCTCCTTGAAAATAATTGATGCATGTTGGGAATCCATTATGTATTGGATTTGCACACCCCGGAAGAAATTACAAAATACATCAATTATTTGGAAAGAAATTTTGTTTACTTTCCCTCTATAAACCATTAGTGACAAATGATGAATGCCATGTTTCATGCATAACCACAATTTGTCTTCCTCATCTTTCCACTGAACTACTTGTTTCTTCTTCTGAGTGCAGGTGTAGGATGAGTATTTGAACTCTTCTCATCATTATCCTTCTGCAATTTGCCACAAGAATGATGAGGTGGTAGTGAGTTTTCACCTTCATGTGCTACTACTTTTTCTTCTGATGAGCTAGCCAACTTTGTCATTTCCTTTTCCTTCACAAATATGATCTTGTTGTTCATGGAATTTTTATTTCCACCATCGAAACCTAGGCCTTCATGCTTGAACCTCTATTAAGATAAAATGGGGCATAGGATTCCTTGTCTTTTCTTGACTATCCCTTTTCCATCATATCCCATATGCATTAACAATTTCAATCCAATGCCTCTATTATTCCTTTCAAACTTACCAAGATTCTCCTGAGAAATGTCTACAGAAGATGAGCTTACCAGAGTTGTCCCAGTCATGGTGTTGGATTCAACAGTGGCAATGGAAGGTGGCTTTGCTTACTATATATCTTGGACAACTACTTGGATCTTTGTCAATTCCTCCTCCTTATATACTAACTCTTATTGCAAATGAGTCATCATATGATTGAACATGTCCTCCTACTAATTATCCAATTGGATGACCTTCTCTCCCAACTGTACAAGTTGAACTCTTCTCATGTCCCAATATTCCATAATTGCACCGAGGGAGTCTTAGAGTTCAACAAATTTCTTCTTTACAACTGATAGTAGTCTTCTCAATCTCGAAATATTCTTCCCCATCTCTCTCATCCTTCAGTTAAACCTTTGGACCTGTTCCTTCAAGTGATTTTTCTCTTCTTGAAGCTAAGCTCTGATGACCTACAAGTCTTCCAACCTCTCTTTGTTTTCTTTACCCATGCCAATTTTTCAATGTTCTAGTAGTTGCATCACAATCAAGAATTGAAGTAATCTAATACCATATTATCTATAAACAAGGGATTTATATCCCACACACTTCACTAAGAAGGATCCTTTGTGGAAATTAATTTTTTTTCTCTACTATCTCTATTCACGTATGATTATAAGGCTTATATATTTAGTGTAATCTACACATGAAACCACATATTGACAATGCAATAATAATCAATACTTTGGAATCAAATTCCTTTGTTGTTAATCACCGGGTATGAAGGTGCTAAATGGATTTACTTCTTGTCTTCAAGGCTTATGTTCTTGATGCAATTCTAATTTCAAACTTCTCCTTCAAAATTATCTATTCATTATTCTTCATTAAGCCTATGAGGATGAATATTCTTGCAATTCTCTATCTCCAAGACAAGTACTTCACATATACTACGTATTGTAAAGTGCAACTCCAACAAATATGATTGACATAAACTAAGCCCATTTGTTGAGTTATACCCCATCTCCTTAATTAGATGAGTGAATGGCTATGTTAATTGAATTATTACACTGCAAATGCTTACAAAACTAGGAGTATGACTATATCCATAGGTTCTTCTAGTAGCATGTGACTCTATGTTGTTATGCTATCAATGATCTCCTTTATATATTTCAAGTCTTGAACCATAGCTCAATTTAACAGATATAACTCCTCATCTTTAAGTTTTTAACTATCAATGAAGGATGGTTTTTTCCAAGAATAACATTCTCCAACACCCATGTTCTTCTAATCCCAATGAATAATAAACTCAAATGACTATTCAATTTAAACAATAGGCACTACCATTATTTAATTAGTAGACAATGCAATGTGAATGAGGGCATTGGTTTGTACTTGGATTGTCCTTACAACAACTAATGACTCCATGTAAATCCAATATCAACCAACACATCTCCTTCAATAGTTTTTAATACAAAACAATTGTGTTTAATACATAACAACTCCATTCAAAATTTAATTAACCATTTACTTTTATTCTTTCATTTCCTCCTTAATCACTCTTCCATTTAGAAGTCAATGAAATGAGAATGGCCCTTTGTTCAAACTTGGAATGGTCTCACTTCCAACCATTAACATGTGAGTAGAATCCAACAACAACTCAGATACAAATTAATGATTGGATTCAGATATTAATGAGAACATGAGACAAAGTAAAAAAAAATCAAAGTCATTTGTTAAATGTGACTTCTCCTTGAATATTGAGAATACCCAATGTTGTTGGAAGGATATATTTGAGGCAATTTTTCATTAGTATAGTAATTTCATTTGTTTCCTATAGGAAACCACTCAAGGAACACTCAAAGGGAGAGGTTACCATGCTTACCGAAGCAAAGAAATCACACAAGGGGTTGTGTACAGGCTATCCTTGGCACATACAATCCTAGGAGGATTTGAGTTTCTATTTACAGGCTTCTTGGAGGTGTGTACGACCTATAGGAGGGTGCATATGGCCTCAATAGACTTGAATTGTTGCTATGCAACTTGTATTAGATGCCAGTGGCCTCAATAGTCACAATTTATTGTTCTTCAAGGATAAATTAGAAATTGTGCTAAATTATTGAAACAACCAAATTATGACAGCTCTTGATCTCAACACTTCAAGTGTAATGGATGGTCTACAACTACTAGCTATTGTAATGAACCAAGTGATTGATAGCAATTGATTCCATATAGGAATTAATAACAATCAATTAAGAATTACATAATAATCAATTAAGATGTAGCTAAATCCAAACTCCGCACATAGAAATCATGCAACACTCAATAATCATAGTGAAACTCACAAAATACTCAAATATTTTAACCTAGAAAGCCAAATGGGAAAACCAATATTCAATGCTTTCTTAGTCTATTTCAACCATCTCGGGTTACAATGCATCTCACGACTCCATGGCCATTCAACAATTTACACAACTCCTTCTCTTTTGATTTCTCTCCTTATGGCTCCAAAAGGACCCTTTGAGAGTGAAAGTACAATAATAAATAGGGAGAGGTAGGGTAATGGGAAGGTCGACATGCATGACATTTCATTTCCCATTCCTCAGTATTTTCTCTCTTATTTTTTATTTTAATGGATTCATGTTTCATTCTCATTTTTCTTATTCCACTTTACTTTTCATTGCCTTTTATATAGTTAATAACCTTCCTTAATTTTCAAATTTTCTTAGATGCTAAAGCTTATAACCAATCACTTGTTTAGATACATTTTGAATCAAATCTATTGCATAAACACTTTTAAGTGCTTATGAAACATTGCACAGTTCATTGATCATGTTCTGTAGTAAGTGTATATAATTACAATTCCCTTTGAGTGGGATTATTGTTTCTCGTTGATCTTCAATGTTGCAACCCCCCTTGTACATTTCTAGTATGTTGTGTCGCTGGAAGTTGTATTGGTATGGCTAGAGCAGAATCCTCACATTGAGATTCTTCTTTATATTCGAGATTATAAAACTTTATTTATCAATCCTTAAAACTTCTCTATTGATTTATGTAGAACTGAATTTTCATAAAAAATGATATCTCTTCTTACCAAAATCTCATGTGTTATACGATCATAAATTATATATCCCTTTAAATATGGGTTGTATCCAATCATTATGCATTTTTTCTCTTGTCATCCAACTTCCTTCATTCTTCATTTAGTATATGTGCATATTCTATGCAACCCAAAACCCTAAAACCCTTAACACTTGGCTTTCCTCCATTCCATGACTCATAAGGTGTTTTCTTATGCAATGTAGTAGTTGGCAACCTATTGTGTATGTATGCAGTTGTAGAAACTGCTTCAGCCAAAAAACATAAAATAAACTACTACTCTTAATCTTCCATCTAGTGTTTTCAAAAAAAGTCCTAATGTCCTTTATATGACACCATTATATTGTGATGAATAGGGAACACTGTACTTTAACATGATTCCTACCTTTGCAAAAAAACCTTTAATATTTTTGAGGTATATTCATCCCCATTATCACATCTAAATTGTTCCATACTTCTCACCAAATGCTTTTAAAATTTTGAACATTTCTAATCCACCTAGTTTATTTTTGAGAAAATAAACAAAGGTCATTCTACAAAAATTGTTAATAAAGGTAACAAAATACCTTTCCCCTTTGTGTGTCATTGTTTGTGTTGGACTACAAATGTTTGTATGTATGAGCTCCATTTACTCAACTCTTTTCACTCCTTTATTTGATAAAGAAAATTTGTGTTTCTTTTGCAAACAACAACATTTTGCATAGTCCCAACTCCACCAGTAGATGTATATTCAAATATTCTACACGCTACTCCTTTTTTAATACTTTGAGTGAATTTGTATTTTCATTTCCAAATATATGAAACCAAAGGACTAAATATAATATTTCATTATTTTTTATCACCAACACCACTTTGGGTATTGTAGCATATAATTTATACAAATTGTACTCTCTAATTCCTTTGAAAATATTCACTCTTATCCATCCTTTAGAACACATATCTTTCTATCAAAATGCACTAATATCCCAACATCGATAATCTTACTAACAAAATGTTTTTTTCTAAAACAGGGACATACCACACATCTTGGATTTTCTTATGTGCACCATTGGGCATATTCAATGAGATTTCCAACTCCCGTCATTTAATGCTTGTTGTCATCGCCAAGCTTGATAGTATTCCCTTTGTGTACTCCTTTATATGATGTAAACTAGCCTAGCACAAGTGTCATATGTTGAGTTTCTCTTGAATATAAGTATCATCTCTTTGAAATCCTTTAATTTGGGGATGTGGTGACTGAAAAAAATGTTCTTATCCATTTCTTGAAGCCATGTTAGCTTCAATTGACTTCATTTTCATTACATGCTTACCATTTTTTGCATTGTTTCTCGAAATTCCCTAGAGTCCCACAATGAAATCACTTTCCCTTATTCTTATCCTCCTTTATGCATTTAGTACTCTTAGAGACATTGTACTAGGAGGGTAGAAATTTGTTTACATTCTGGTTCTTCACCTTTCTCTTAGATCCCATTGAAAATAGCACCATAGGAGTCACATCATTCCTTCTGATTTCTTAGTGAAGTAATGGTACTATTACTTTTTGCATGTCCATAATACATATTAGCTTGAGTGTTTAATGTTACCACCAATCTAGAATATGATTTTGGAAAACACCCAAAAAGTGTCATAACAATGTCTTCTTCTACAAGTACTGATTCAAACATAGCCAGTTGGATCTTAAGAGCCTTAAACTAGTTTTTGTGGTCTAATATCTCCTATGATTCCTACATTTTCAACTAGAAAAACCTTCTTTGTAAATATAATTTTGTACTAACATCATTTGATTTATATAACTATATCAATTGCTCCCAAGCATATTTTGTTGTTTTTTCCTCACTTACATGCAAAAGTACATTGTCACTTAAAAGTATATAAGAATGAGCCACACCTTCCTTTGTCTCCTACTTACTAATCAAATCTGCATCCTAGGTAGGCTTAGTCTCAGTGCCTTCAACCATATTGAGTAGGTATTTATTCAATAAAGGAATCTTCATTTTAAACTTCCATAGATTGAATCCAACAACATAAATTGTTCTACTATCTTTTGAGGATCTCCTACAAATATTACACCTGATGTTATTCCTTTGTGCGACTTCAGACTCCATGACTTATGAAACTTTACAACACTTCACTCATATTGTCAAGTGAGGCTCTAATACCCTGAAACTAATAACCAACCTGGATGTAATAAACTGAAAATAAATACACATAAATAAGGTACATATTGTGAACTATAAACTAGCTTTATTCTTCAATATGGAGATAAAATTGAGATACATGCTTTATATAAGGAAAATAGGGGAGGTATATTTTGTTAAAACTCTGCTTCTCAAATTGCCCTACATTTACTCAATTTCCTAGAATGGTTTTACTCTAATAATATGTATACAATCACATGATGTGTTATCTCTAATTAGCACAAAAATCCCTAAAATCCTAACTAAAAACCCTAAATATTTGGCTACAATTTCTACAAATCTGACATTTGTGATGTTCAACTAGAATTCCTACTAATATATCTCTTACTTTCATCCCATATACTATCCTTATTTTTATGTGATAATTTCATCTACATCTCTATAAAGATTTGGAACAATTGAGTATTGGTCCTTCTATACGCCTCTTGTGATTTCATCAACCTTTCATTAGCTACTATACAACTATGTAATGTTCCCTTAATCCTGTCATATTTCTACAAGTTTGTCATGCATTTCTTAGTTCCTATGCATGTTTGAGTCCATTTCTATGTCTTTGATATGCACTTCTTCCATGTAGAGGTTGGTTTTCATGAATGTTCGAGGCATTGTGGGAAACATCTATGTTATCAACTCAAAATTCAAATCAATATTGAAGGATTTACTCTAAAAGAATTTCTAAAAAATCAAATCTTTGCTTTATGTAGATGATGATAAAGAGTTCTTCCCTTAAGAGAACTTTCTAATAATTGTGAATTTTCCCAAAACAAACACTTGAGCTACTTGTTAAACCTCCTCAAGATTAACAACATAATTGGTTTTGTATGCTTCCAAGGTCCCTTTACTAATAGAATGGTAATTTGGTCATTTTTGGAAAAATTAAACATTCCACCAATACCCAAATCACTTGTTCCTCTTATACACCATATACCTAACTAACAAAATAAGACTTCGTTTATTTTGAATGAAGCAAACTTTTTCCTTATTAATGAAATGGAAATAAAGAAATAATACTTAACCATTTATATAACTAACTCCTCTAGTAAACCACAACCTCATAATTCTCCCAACAACACAATGTTTTTGCAATCTTTTATAGAATCTTCATCCCTAAAAGTCACAAACCTTGAATCACTCTCTTATGCCACTTTCTACATAGCTAACCTCCTCAATAAACAATGAGGTATTGTAATTCAACTTAACTTACTACTATAAACACTTTTAGAGTGATTTTTTTTGGCACACACCTACCCATCATAATGCATTCTAACATGAAGCAATATATGCAGTTCATAACTAATCGAATTGACTTTCAAAAGCGAATCCAAAAGCATATAATTTATCATGTGAAATTCAACACTCAAATAACAAAAAAATAAAATAAAGTTGAATGGGTAAAAGGAAGCATCCATGGCTTCATTATAGGCATTGTAGTTGATCACTACCTCCAAGCTAAGGGTATGAGATGATTTTACAATAAAAAAATTCCAAGGATGATGTCATAAGATCCGAGCTAAATAAATAAATGAGCAATGGAGAACTTAACAACCTTATACTAGTATGGGTTCTAGTAACACTTGTTGCTAAGCAATGGAGAACTTAACAACCTTATACTAGTATGGGTTCTAGTAACACTTTTTGCTAACACTATTTTAGCACATTTACAATTTATATCAATTTTCAAGCACTAATTAGGAAAACACTCTCTTAGTCCTCCCATTGTTATATCTAGACTCCCTCTATCGAATAACTTCATTTTCTAGGCTCCAATTTTGGTACAAGTTTTTACAATTTATATCAATTTTCAAGCACTAATTAGGGAAACGCTCTCTTAGTCCTCCCATTGTTATATCTAGACTCCCTCTATCGAATTACTTCATTTTCTAGGCTCCAATTTTGGTACAAGTTTTTATGGTAAAAATATTTATATTTTGTTAAAAAACACTTCATTTTTTACGCTCCAATTTTGGTACAAGTTTTCATGGTAAAATTATTTATATTTTGATTAAAGAATTTCCCAAAAAAACATTTTATGTTAATTTCATAGTTTCAACTTCTACTTAACCACTCATAATTTCAACTTCTACTTAACAACATATTTCCATTTTATGTTAACCTCATAGTTTCAACTTCTACTTAACAACATATTTCCATTTTTTGTTTCCAAGTTTCACAATAACAAAATAATATACAAAAAAAACAATGGATTTTTTTTACATTAAGAATAAAACATAAAACATAAAGAGTTTACATAATTCACATCATTTAATTGCATTGAGAGTTATCAAAGTGGGAAACAATAATATTTATTATGTAAAAAAAAATTAAAATTATATATATGAATGAAGTGAATACGTTTTGGGTAAGAAGTTAAATTGCAATGAGGGTTAGTCTCTAGTCTCGTGTACGAGACTAAGGTAATATGTTACTTGAAACTATGTGATCAGGGGATCAAATTTTGCTCAAAAAATTGAAGTTCTTGGAATCACTTCAAATCGAACGATAGCGTAGGCCTCCTCGTTACGAACCCAACGCAACTCATTTGGGTTCAAATGGACGTCGGGAGTGAGAGATATCATGTTCTGTTCAAAATGGCAAATAGGCAAAAAAAGGGGTGCTGACTGTACAATCCATACAGTCCGTACGGATGCTGACATGGAAGGCCGTACGACACGTGGCAGGCAGCTATTTGCATAGTTGGCAGGTGACATGGCTTATTTGCAGCAAATGGAATGTCGACATGTGGCCCAATCAATGGACGCCACGTGTCCCCTATTTATTGGTTTAAAATTTATTTGGAGTCCACTGGAATCAACCCCGTGACCTCCACCTGCATGCAAAGCTTTGGCAAAGACCACCAACCAATGTGCCACCATAGTGT
>CBVK0100635315.1:0-11389 GCA_900067695.1 Picea abies | reverse complement strand
CAAAATCCATACTCCAGAAATCGGCGGGGAATTCTTCAGTGATTAAATTTTTCATCTTTGCTACCTCACCAATCTCTGGACCTTCAGCTTGACTAGATACATCTTCCATCAGCTGAGTATCTTGCTCTTCCATATCACCATCATTGTACAAGATGAATGAATCTAAATCGGAATGTGCAGAGTAAAGGGGGTAATTGTGCGGTTTTTCTTAACTACTGACCATGTACTTCATCATTGTTTCTCTGTATAACCTCCTCTGTTGTCCAAACACTCGGATAGTGGCATAAGACATATCCATCTATAGGGTTCCTTTCAACTTATCTCCCCAAGACCAGGATTGCAACATTCCGTACTTAGGCGGGATGTCTGCAACCACCACGTCCATTACCATGTTTTTTGAAGGGATCTGAACCAGGGTGATGCATAGGTCCTTGATCAAACCAATACATTTGACTTTGCTGGAGTCGAATGAGTGTAAATCCTTGTATGGTCTGGTGACCTCCAATCCCAGTTTTTCCATTACTGCTTTAGGCATCAAATTATGTGAGGCACCTGAATCCAGCATAGCATTATGCAATATCAAGTTGTGTATGTTTAAACTGATGTAAAAGGGAGCTACATCATCGATATCATCTCGACCATCTACTTCAAGTCCAAAAAGGAGTTCAGGATGATCGTCAGTAAGGTTCACAGTGTCTGAATGAGTCACTGATCCAATAGTCAAGGCCTTGGTGCCTATGTCAGGTTCAATGGCCAGTGCTTTAATTACCTATGAATGATACTCATCTCTTTTCATCAACTCTGTAAGTGGGATGGGAATTTTTATTTTTTCCAATTCCCCTTCAAGGCTAAAGGGTGTAAGAGCTCTACCTTGGCTCATCAGTTCTAATTTGTCCACCATGTTCTTTGGCTCAGAAGTACTCGGTGGGTTAACATGTGAAGCATCAGGTTGTGATGGTCTTTTCAGAATAGTGATGTTTTTATTCAAAGGAGCATCAGCTTTACTCTTCTCAGAAATCTTCTCGGCAGTAGTCTTCTCAGAAGTCTTCTCAGGAGTCTTCTCAGTAGAAGGTTCAGGGGTTTTCTTGGTTTCGACTGTCTTCTGTGTTTCGGTCGTCTTCTTGGAAGAAGTCCCTTCTGTCTTCGAACTCCCTTCTGTCTTCTTGCTACGTAGATTGTACTGTAGGTGTACCTCCAGAATAGCATTCTCAAAGGCCTGTTGTTCTGCATCTTCGGCTTCTTCACTTACCTTTGTTTGATTTAGCAAAAAGAGTTCTTGCTCTTCTTGAGTAAGGAAAATGGCCTCGTTGTCGTGAATGCCCATAAGGTTGATGTGAGTGTCCTCCAATTCCTCAATCACTTCTCCCCCTTCATCCGCATAGTTTTCCTATAGAGGAGGCCTGATCTGTTGATCTGGGCCCCTCTGTTCTCTTTGATCCCTAGGATCTCTCTGTTTTATTTGAGGAGGGGTTCTTCTGAAATTGGGGTTTCGAACCTGAGGAGTGGGTGTGTTGTCTCTCAGAGGATTTATGTCTGACACATTCACTCTTTCCAGCATTAGTTCCAATGTTCTAACCATATAATCCCATTTGGAATCAGTGGTCGATGTGGAAGGTTCTTCTTTGATCGTGACTCTCCTTTCTGACCTTTGACGGGCCCTTTTCGCCAACAGATTGGCCTCCACACTAATAGCACTTTTATGCATGTCCTCTAGGGTGGCATCATTTCTTTCTCTTAATTGGTAAGACATGTCAACATCAAATCCATCAGGGAATTTAATCAATGCCAAACCCTGTGGAGGTTTGATTTCAGTTGGTATTGCATTGTACAGGTTGTTAAAACGAGTGCAATAATCTTGTACCATCTCATCTTGATTTCTTTTTATATTCTCGTATTCTGACAGTATTTCGAGAGGGTTTTTCTTTACCTCCCATATTTCAAGAAAACTTCTTTGGAACACAACAAGGTCAGGAACTGAGGCGGCAGGTAAAGCTTTGAACCATTTCTTGACATCTCCTGTCAGACTCTGGGCAAACAGTCACATTTGAACATCAGCCTTGTCAACTTCTTGCAGGTCGAAATAGTCATTCATTTTATCCACATGTTGTTGGGCATTTAAAGTTACGGTTGCATCAAACCATGGAAGTCTTGTTTGGTAGTCTTGGGGAATGGCATGTAGCAGTGCAGCCAACACCAAAGGAGCATATCGAGCTGCCATGATGGGTAGAGGAAGTGGAACGACAACCTGGATGGTCAGAGAGGTAGCGACTGAAGACAAGGAAGAGGAGGGATTGGGCAGTACTGAGGTAGTGATTTGTAGTTTAGTCGTGGGAGACAATACTTCAGGGGTTCGGGGTTGCAACATAGTTGGGTCAAAGACGAGTCTAGACACAAAAGTTTTAGACCATGTTCTAACCAGGCTTTGTTGTGGAAAGGGATCAAGATCAAGGTTTTGAGTGATATCTGGTTCTCCTGAAAAGGAAGGAGACTTATGAAGGGGAGTATAACTCACTGAACCGGAAGCTAAGGTCTTGCGTCTGAACAACTGCTCAGGGTTATCTATCACTATCACGGGTTCGGGGTCTGGATGAGATCGAGTGTGAACTTTCTTGGGAGCCAGAACTCTCTCTAGTTTTTATATATGTATTTTTTTATTTTGTGAGTCTGAAAATAATATGTACAAAGTTTGATCAACCTCTAAACATTACTTTCTTCTCAGAATCGAACGTTCTTTTTCAGGGAAAGAAAACGTGAAATTATCAGTTTTTAGTTCTCCCCAGTATGGTCACCATTATGTTAGCACTTGGTAAATTTCCTAAAGGTTGAAAAAGAAGAAATCTATGAAGGTAACTTTATCCAACCACTTTTAAAGATGGGATCTAGCCCTTCCAGCTTCAGAGAGGGATCTCTCTGTATGATTTAGCTTTGTTTTCTAACTTTAGATATTAGGCTAGGTAAAGGAACATGTAGGTTTGGTTGTAAAAGTGTTTATGAATTGGTTGAGACAGTCTACACCTCCATTGGGCTATGGGGTATGTGTTATAATCAATATGATATTCAAACCATAAATGTAAAGGAAAACTTCCACAGGGCGAGATAATATACTCACTGGATCTTAATAATTTATATGATGGATAGAAGAAAAGATGAGATACATAATTCAACTAAGAAGCAGTTCAGAATTCCTTAATTGAAAACCTCAGAAGATAAACATGAAAACCTTTAAAGTCGAAAACAGGGTATCTAAGACAAATCCTACAAGATGTGTTACTTTTAAAGATTAGTTTTAGAAAATAAAATGATCACAAAGCAAGAAAAACATTCAACTTAGAGAATAAACATCACCAGTGAATACATGCAAGAATCCTGTAAAAATGCTTCCTCTTTATTAATGGAAGATCTTCTTCAAAAATGGTTACAGTCTGATAGCGTCAGGGTGTAAAGATCAACAACCCTCAATACTTCGAAAAGTGAAGTATTTATAATTCAAATTACAAACGTTCCTGTCATAACTGATCAGGACGTGCTCATTCTATTTTTAGCCTAACTAATTTAACTAATCAAAACTGCTTGATGACTCGGTACAACTACATGCGGAATTTCTGGGGTAGGCCATTGGCGAGGTTCCTATGTAACCTCTTCTGACTGGATAGGTGACTGGACCTGGACAAATCATCTACTAATCGAGAAGATCGCAGAGTTCTTCCCATTTGAGATGACTAGGCACTGTAACTTTGAGTAGTCTCCGATACACTTCATCCATGTCTATATATTTAGCGAATGTGGGCTTAGTAAGGAATATGTATCGAATCTCGTGTTGGATACTAATGTCCAACTGTAGGGAATCCACGAATGCTTTGCCGATGATGCTCCCTTGTATGCCTACAAACTTTGAACTGTCTTTGGAAACTTTAGCCAATCTCTTCTTGTAATCCGGGTGTGTCATCAGTTTATCATTAATGACCTTCAAACCAGGTAAGCCTTTCTTTTAGAGAGCATCAATCTTATTGAAAAACTTTTGTACCCCCTGATCCATTACCTGAACCTTCTCTTCGAGCTGCAGCATTAATCCTCTCTTGGTCAAAACCCTCTTGACCTCAAGGATTGTCTCTGTTCTGTCTTCTATCTTCATCTCTTCTAGCTCTTCTCTGGTTTTGGAATTGAGGAATTTGATGATATCATTAGCCTGAGTTGGTCTGTCCCCCAATTCAACTCTGATTTTCTCAATGGCCTGTTTGCTCCTCTAGAGAAACTCATTCTGTTCAAACATAATTTGGATCATGGGCCATATTTTCTTTATGGACTTTGTGATATCTATCCACACATTTTAGTTGACCTCAGCCAATGTCTTTCCTGCCATGGTTTGTTTCTAGAGTTGTTGTAGTTCCTTCCTGAGCTGCTCAGTTACCTACTTTTCTTTGGATAGGCTGGTTTGAAAATAAGTTTTGATCTCCTAGAGGTTCTTAACTTCCTTCTTCAGCCTGCTGATTTCTATCTCTTCCAGGTTCATCTTCTCCATGGATTTGGAAAGGTCTATTGTCCCTTCTTGTGGTGTCACTGGTGTTGCAGATGGGATTGTTGTTACTACTGTTGTGCTTACTCCTGAGATAGGAATGGCACTCAATGGAATGACTTGCATTGGCTTCATATGCTCATTCTCTTTTAGTAAACTCTCCATCTCAGCCTCCATCTCTTTGAGCTATGCATTCTGCTCCATGAACAACTTGAGCATTTCATCCTTCTCGCCTTCCTTCTCTGCTATCTCCTTAGCTTGTGAGTCTTTTGTGGGCGGGAGTTTCAACTTTTTCCTCAAGGAAGCGATGTCTGCATTATTTTTCTTAATCATCTCCTCTACAACTTTGACATTCGAAGGATCGTAGCCGATCTTGAGGACCATATCCTCCAAAGTTTTGATTCAGTTGTCCTTTGTGAAAGAAGATATATTCTCCAACTTGAGCTGCGTTTGAGCATTGTTCAATGATACCTGAAATTTTTCTGCAGAAGCTGAAGCATGTGCCAATGTGTGGAAAACCATCTCCCCTATTTTTTTGTGCAGATCCATCTGATCTGCTGGGTGTACATCCTTCACCTGGAATTCAAAGGTGGCCCTCTTATAGTCTGAGATCACCTTGGGATCTAGTACCTGTGCTTGGAGGTAGGCGATGTGCATCCTACCCTTCTCTGTGTCGAATGTAGACAGCAGTCTATGCTGCGCATTCGATGTTTGTTTCCGAAACTGGGCATAAGTGCTACTAGTAAGGGTTTGATTCTTCTTCTTGATCATCTCGTATTTCTTGAAGATGCCCAATTTGGGCCCAGTCTTGCCTTGCTGATTGTTCAGGGGAGAGTCTGTGGATTTCTTCAGTACTGTTGGGGTGATGCCCTGATAAAGGGTCGAAACAAAAGCTGGAATGATCGGCTTGATTACTGTGGTAGGCGAGGCTTCTTGTTCTACTGTCGTGCCAGATGTTGAAACTGTCTTTGGCCTCTTAGTATGCATCTGGAACTCTTCTGATGATAGCTATGTTACAGGCAGAGACGACTCTTGTCGAGGCCCTTTTTCCTTGGGGACCTATGGCGTGGTAGTTGGTTTCACAGTTGTCGGGGGAACCTGCTGCTCCACTTCAACCTATTGTTCCACTTCAACCAAGGTGTTAGGCACCCACACTGTCTGATTTGCAATTTTTTCGATCTTTGGCTTGGACTCATGAACATACGGGATGTTTTTATTTTTCACCCGCATTTCTAAAATGATCCCGCATGGATCATAGTGCCATCTGAAACTCATAAAGAATTTCATCTCCTTCAACATTCTGTCATCTTCTTCCCCGACACCTCAACTATTGCAGATGAAAGAACCAATCTACCCCTTGATTCTCAATTGTTGCTTCTTCTTCAGGGAAACAAAATGAATTTCATCTGTTCATTATCTGCCTAATATATTCTAACGCAAATATTCTTACCGGCACATATTGAGGTAGTTTGTAAGGTGCCAATTTGCACCCGAAAACTCTGATCTCGGTGTGGCTTTGATACAGGTACCAGTCACCTGTCTTTGCATTTTCCGAGAGATGTAGGATTCTCTGGACCTCGTCATTTATTCGTGGCTTGAGCCTGCCACTCAACATACTTACCACAGGGTGGTAGAACAAATCAATAAATTCCTTGAAGCTATAATCTATGGAATTGCACTTCAAAAAAGATGTCCAGGTTGTGACTGGCTGTGGCCTTCCGTCTGTGTCCATTTTCTGCATTGAAAAACTGAACTTGTCTTCTTTATAGAAAACAAACATGTAGGCCAATATAGAAGAATATCTAAACATGCCTTCTGTGCCAAAATTCATGAACTGTTCGTGAATATTGTTGGCCAAGAAGGTACTGAAATCGAACTGGGTGGTGGGTTTTTCATCAGTGGAGAAAATGGATAGAAAACCCATAATGGGCTCATCTACCCACTGGTCGGAATAGTATCCTAACATAGCGCAAAGAGAGGAAATGATCTGATTTCCCTTGGTGGAAAACATGGATGACAGGTAAGGTGGACTGGTGAAAGGGAATTGAGTGGAGGTGGGAAGGAACAGCTCAAGAATTTGAGCTCTCTGTGGAAAGGTCATCTTTTGATACAACTCTGTAAGGATTTCTAGGCTAAAAGGAGAGACAGAGTCAGCACGGGGAATTTGCATCATTTGGTCAATGTCTTCGAGAGTGATGAAGAAGAGGATGTCTCCAGATGATGATTCGATGGCCTTCTGGTCAAGAATGTAATGAGCTTGGAATTTGAGGGAGAATTTGGGAAAGTGGTGTATCTGGGGAAAAAGGTACAGGGGTAAATTGGACTCCTAGAGTCCAATCTCATCGCTCTGGTCCAGGAACACTTCCTGGAGCCATGACCGGAGGTCTGAAAAATCGAAGTCGCAAGTGGTATCTACAATCAACCTGTCTTTATCCACCAACAACATTTTGTCTAGGTCAACAGGAGAAGGAAGAAAAGGATTCTCTTCTCCTTCTGCTGGCCCTGGCTTTGCCGCCATCTCTGCAACAATACCTGCAATAAACAATATGTTAGTGGGGTCGACTGACTATGGATGAAGGCGATGGGGAAGCAATGGAGGAATAAGAGGTAAGTTTTCTGGTGTGATGGACAAATAACGAATGAAAGAGAAATAACGATAGTTTTATTCAAAACTGGGGCCGGTCGGACATGGGAGACATGTCAGCAGGATAACGGGTATGTTATCCTGTAATAAATGGACAATGAGCCACTTGGGATGAGGTGGCAGGTGATGGTAGCCAAAGCATATGGATGGGTGATGTGGTGGCTAGGGATTGGTGGTAAAAGTCGCAATAAGGGGTTTTTCATGAGTGAAAGGAGTGAGGGACTGACAACAGGGACTGACAACAGTTATGGGATGGGACACAACTCGAGAACAAGTGGAACAAGTGGCATCAGTGGAGAATGACATCCCTGAGTGATGGAGGCCGTCAGATGGCATATGGTGAAAAGAATTTAGGACCAATAGATTTGTTCCACCTATGACAAGGGGCCCGTCGGAGGGAATATCCATTCCGGACCCCCCCCCTTTGGTTAAAAGCAGAACATCAAGGGGGGTCCGAAATCCATTGTAAACCATTGATCTGCATGCCCGTTTCCTAGCCACAGATCTTAGTGCGTCATTTATTACTCATTATGGACACCCCCCTCCATTAAAGGAAAAATGGTCGGGGGGGTCCGGAATCAAATTTAGGCCGTGGATCAACGCGCTCATTCTTGGACCATCCAGATCTGCGTGGGAATATCCATTCCGGACCCCCCCCCCTTTGGTTAAAAGAAAAACATCAAGGGGGGTCCGAAATCCATTGTAAATCGTTGATCTGTGTGCATTTTTCCTGGCCACAGATCTTAGCGCATCATTTATTACTCATTCCGGACCCCCCCCTCCATTATTACTCATTCTTGGACCATCCAGATCTGCACGATTCTTATTACTTCTTATGGACCCCCCCCCCTAGTTAAAAGAAGAACACTAGGGGGGGTCCAAAATGATCTATGCACCATAGATCTGGGCGCAATGATCTGGACTACTGATAAGTGTAGGAAATATAAATCAGGAGGGGAAAAAGTATGTGTCGGGAAAACTTAGGATAAGTGCATTTTATGGGTTTTTGCCAATCTTTTCACATAGACACCACCAAGGGGACATTGTCTAAACTATTCTTAGGCAATGGAGACATGGTGTAGCATTTTCATCAATCTGGTTTCATGGGTGGTGAAGCAAATGAAAGAAATAACCTACATGCTAACCTATCTTCCTAGGACAATTAACCCAGATTAAACTATTGGGTTAAGAAATTACTCTACCTAAGGGCTATCTGACCAAGATTAGACAGTCTGGTCAGATTTATTCACTAATCTAACCTAAGGGCTATCTGACCAGGATTAGACAATCTGGTTAGATTTATTTACTAACCTAGCAACATTAAATTTAAAAAGAACTTGGCCATGCTTGAAAGGTATGGCCAAGTTACTCTTATTGCATGGGGCTTTTGTTTCAATTTATTTATGCCCTATTTTTTTCTTTTCTTTTTCTTTTTTCTTTTCTTTTTATTTTCTTTCAAATTATTTGCAGAATGAAACATCATTTGTCAACAAAATACTAGAGATAGATAATATCCAAGTCATTAGTTGATTCCCATAATTTATGGGGTGATAACACTGTCAATTGCCTCTTCATGCACTCGAGCAATGTGGTACTTCAGTCAAAAATTTGTGCATCCATGCACTGGATGGAACATTTCATCTGTGTGCGCGAAGCCTGATGCATGGTTGTTGAGCCAGTAATCAGTAACAAGATAGTCTGCAGCGCTAGGTTAGTAATATTGCTAATGGTTACCTGGGAGCCCACACAGTCAGTCCCAGCCTCACAATGCTCAGCTATCAATTCCGAGATCTTGCTCGGCCCCGCAGGAAAAGTCTAGAAGTTGACTGGTTCCCCTCTTCTTGAGAGGCCAGTCAGAAAGTAGATATCCTCAGTGGTGGGCACCAATGATTGCCCCTCTAACATAAATACCTCTACATCAAGGTGCCAGTAGTCAATCAAGGCATTCAGTAGCCGTGGTTGTGCGTGCATAAATGGACATAGAAAGAATTTGAGTAAACCGCATTGCATTAAAATGGCCACGACATTCGGATCTGCTGCAACCAACTCACTGATTGCCTCATGCTCCCTTTCCCTCCACTGGATATACATCCTGCCAACACAACAAGGTACAGGAGGGTCAGTACTTCCTTCTAGTTTGCTTTTTCATCATAAAAGGGGGGTACACGCAGGCTGTATAGGTGACAGTCACGTGTACACGCGGGCAAACTTTACTCTGCCCGAATGTACATGCGTCATGTCCATAAACATCCCATGTGTACCTAGGGCCGACCTTTTTAAGGTTGACACCCACCCAAAAAATAAACTAAATAACGAAATTGAAGTACTGAATAGCTAGATAAGGGAGTTTGTACTTACTTGGTCCAAGAAGAAGTTCGTTTCGTCCACTGTAGCTCCCAGAATCACTATTTTTGGCAAAGGGGGTCTTTTGGCTCCAGAGTCAATTTCCAAATCAGCAATGGTGATAATGAGCTGCCAGCTTCTATTTATAGACTTTTTGGCCTCTTTTTGTCATTTTTTTCCCCTCCCTTATCAGTTTATTTATACCAAAAACCATTTAGAGTGATCCAGGAGTCATATGGGAGGGATTTGATCAGGTATTGGGACATTTTTTTTTTTGAGTTTTGAGAAAATATTGACGGTCCATAATTTTTTATTTTTTTTCAAAAATCAACTTGAGCATATAGGTTAGGTTACCACCCCAAATTTTTCATCTCATTGTCTTTTCTTCTGCTATAGGATCGATCCCATCTAGTTGTGACATGGAACCATCATATCTTCTCTAGAAGTGTCGCAACTTGGTGGTAGAGCGTACCAGAACATGGATGCCCTAGGTAGGTGCTGGTTGCATTATGGTGTCCATGCCATTTCTAAAACCACTGTAGGCTCAGGAGTCCGTATAGTCTTTCCTAAATATGAGTTTGAGCCTCATTTGCATGAGTCTTTTTCACTCTTTGTCTCACCCTCAGGACTCCCAAAAAATAATGGGTCTCCTTTTAAGCCCTTTTCAGACCCTCTAAAAATGAAAAGATTGTCGAGCGATGTTGTGGCCTTTCACGCTCGTTAAACTAAAATTTGAAGTCATGTATGTCCGGCGGTAGTTTACCCCTTTTTTGGTTTGGACGGTCAACTGTACGAAAAAAAGGTTTACTCTATCGAATTCCCATTCTTTAGAAGAGTACTCTCAAGTATAATTTTATTCCTTTTTTAGGCCTGAGGGACTAAATTTACGAAAAGGAAACCCCCATGGAGTCCATAGTTAATCTCTTTTCAGACTCCCTAAAATTGAAAAGATCACCGAGTGACCTTATTCTTTCACACTCGTTAAATTGGTCCAGAAGAATATTCCTGACAGAGTCCATAGTTAAGCTTTTTTCAGACTCCTTAAAAGTGAAAAAATGGCCGAGTGATCTTGTCCTTGTCACACTCATTAAAATGGTTTTGAATAGACGTCTAATCGGTGCTAATTTACCCCTTTTTTGAACCGATTAGACTATTGTCGAAAAAGGTACCCCACCGGAGTCTCCTTTTATGCTTTTTCAGACTCTCTAAATATGAAAAACCACCAAGATTACCTTCTTTGGGCTCGTTAAACTTACATCGAAGGACGTTACCATTCCGTGTTCTATCAACCACATTTGCATACCTTATCCACCAACCTTGTGATAGTTTGCTTCTACATCTTAACACCTTTGGCCGTTGGAGGATTTTTCCCGAGTATCATTTTACCAGAACATCAGTCTTGTCCTTGTGCCTTGAGCTGGTATGTTTGTAGTACTCGTTCCTCCATTGTAACGTAATATTCCTTTATTCTTTTTCCAAAATTATCGAAAAGAACAAAAAAATCAAATATACCCCAAAAAAGAGGATGGGAAAAGTATTTTCTTTATTGGCAGCATAATGATTCGCCCTTGGATAAAGCACATCTGTCTATTTGATCATCAGACTATGGGATGTCGAACGACCTTAGGAAGCTTTTCTCGCTATATTGAGTTGTGTCATCCACCATTTGGTTATTCTTCCAAACATATGGAGAGTTTGTGTTGCCTCCTGCTTCGTAGACTTATGATTAACATATATGTTTCCTGAGTCTTATCACTTGTCGTGCTATTGTCCAAGGGAAGTTTGTCACTAAGCCTGAGTCGGTCCCACTGCAATATGTCTCTTGTCTGCATACCCATCCATCCTGAACGTCCAATCAAGTCCTTTTTTGAAATCACTGAAGCCTTCAG
>CBVK0100635314.1:0-11390 GCA_900067695.1 Picea abies | reverse complement strand
CCTCACATATAGTTCCTCCTAGCATGCAACTTATTTTGAACAAGTACCCAAAGGTCTTTGAGGTACCCACTGCCTTACTTCCCTCCAGAGGTGAGCATGATCATAGCATCCCTCTCCTTTCAGGCATCCAACCCCCCAATTTAAGACCCTATAGATATACATTTGCTCAAAAAAATGAAATAGAAAAGATGGTACAAGAATTACTCAAGGTAGGTTTAATTTTCCATAGTACAAGCCCATATTCTTCACCAATCGTGATGGTCCTAAAGAAAGAAGCTACTTGGCACATGTGTCCTGATTTTTGGGCCCTAAATAAACTAACCATCAAAGATAAGTTTATGATTCTGGTCATTGATGATATGCTGGATGAACTCCAAGGTGCCTGTGTCTTCACCAAATCGGACCTTCGCTTCGGATATCACCATATTAGGATGAAGGAGGTAGATATTTCAAAGACTGCTTTCAGAACTCATGAAGGACATTATGAATTCTTGGTCATGCCTTTTGGCCTTCCAAAGTATTATGAAAAAACTATTGAAACCTTACCTTCACCAGTTTGTCCTGGTTTTCTTTGATGACATCCTCATTTACAACCGCACCTAGGATAACCACCTTCTTCATGTGGACAAATTCCTTCACTTGATACAAGACAATCAATTGTTTGTAAAAAAGACCAAATGTTCCTTTGGATCCAGTGAAGTGGAGTACTTGGGACACATTATGAGTCATGACGGAGTAAAAGTGGACCCCAAAAATATACAATCTATGAAGGAGTGGCCGTGACTAATGACCTTCCGCCTATAGGGTTTTATCGGTCTCACAGGATATTACAGGAAATTTTTCCACCATTATGGAAAAATTGTTAAGCCCTTGACTGACCTTCTCAAGAAGAATGCATTTCATTGGACACCTGCTGCAGAGCAAGCCTTCATCGAGTTAAAGTGAGCCATGTGCACTACTCATGTCCTAGCAGTGCCTAACTTCAACACAAATTTTGTGGTGGAATAGAATGCTTTGGGCACTAGTATAGGCACAATCCTCACCCAAGAGGGTTGACCTCTAAACTTTACTAGCCAAGCATTGAGTGGCCACAACTTGGGTAGATCTACTTATGAAAAATAAATGCTGGCCATTATACACGCGGTGCACACATGGAGGCCCTACCTTTTGGGACATCATTTTCATATCAAAACAAATTATCATAGTCTGAAGTATTTTTTGGAGAAGAGGTTATCTTCTCCCAAACAAACAAGTGGTTGACTAAAACGTTAGGTTATGACTATGAAATCATATGACTATGAAATCATATATAAAAAAGGAAAATAAAATTTAGTGGTTGATGCTTTGTCACGACATCATGAGGAGGATGGCACCCTCTTTTCCTTATCCTTACCAGTCCCTGATTGGATTGAAGATGTACACCAAGAGTGGCTCTCACACCCAACTATCTCTAGGATCATTCAACATCTTCAGGAGGATCCTAATTCTTTCACTGGCTACACTTTCCAGGACAATACTCTCTGATATAAGGATCACCTAGTTATATCACTCTCTCAGCACTCAAGTCTAAGCTCTTAAAAGAGTTGCATTCATCATCCATTGCAAGTCGCTCGGGCTTCCAAAAGACATATGCTCATGCCCTTCGTTCTTTTCTGTAGACATGCATGAATAAGGATATACTTCAATTTGTCAATGAATGTGAGGTGTGCCAATGTAATAAATGTGAAACTGTCAAGTTTTCAGGTGCCCTACAACCCCTACCCATTCCATCTTCAATGTGGACAAACATCTCCATGGATTTTATAGTGGGCCTTCCTAAAGCTAGGAATAAATCCATCATCATGTTGGTGGTTGACCGCCTATCCAAGTATGCCCATTTTTGTGCTTTACCTCATGCTTTCACAACGACACTCGTCACACAAGTTTTCCTTGATCAGATTTTGAAGTTAGATGGCATGCCAACCTCTATTGTATCTGATTGTGACCCCACTTTCACTAGCACCCTTTGGCAAGAGCTTTTTAAATTGCAGGGCACCCAACTAAACATGAGCACAACCTATCATCCCCAGTCTAATGGCCAAACGAAATTGGTCAAAAAATGTTTGGAAACCTACTTGTGGTGTTTTGCTTCAGATAAACAACACGAGTGGGTGCAATGGCTTCCCTCGGCAGAATGGTGGTACAATAATTCCTATCACATGAACACTAAACTGACCCCATATGAAATAGTGTATGGCCAATGGCCTCCGATAGTGACTACTTATCTTCCAGGTACATCCAAGGTCCAATCTATTGATACCATGCTGCAAGGTCACACAACCACCATCGCGGCTCTGAAGAACAACCTCCACATGGCCCAAAATCGAATGAAGCAACAAGTTGACCAACATCATTTCGAAAGGGTTTTTTAGGAAGGAGATCAAGTGTTTCTCCTCTTGCAACCTTACAAGCAAACATCTCTCAAAGTGCAAGGACATCATAAACCGGAACCCAAGTTTTATGGGCCCTACCAGATTATCAAGCGTATTGGCTCAGTAGCTTACAAATTGGCTCTTTCGGCTACTTCCAAAATCCATCCAGTGTTTCATTTTTCTTGTCTAAAGAAAGTGGTGGGACATAATTGTTGAGTTAAAATCATATTTCCATAATTATATGAATAGGGCTCCATGTGGCTCCAACCCGAAGCAGTCCTCAACAACCAAGAACGTCAACTATGTGGTAGAACCATCAAGGAAGTGTTTATCAAGTGGAAGGACACATCACCAGACGATGTGACCTGGGAACCAACAACCATACTTCAACATTTTGCATACCTATAGCCTTGAGGACAAGGCTGCTTTTGAAGGGCGAGGGCATGTTAGGATTTGATCCTAACTGTTACATATCAAATTGCCACACTTAAGTACCTCATCCTAAGTGTCGCAAGTGTCATAAAAGTGTCACATACTCTAACACCATGAAAGAACATTTGTCACAATCCCTAGTCAATGAGGAAGAAAAATATATCATATGAAGGTGAAAATACTATGTGCACATGAATTATTTATCAATATTCATAAAAAGGAAATTAATTTAGTGTAAGAATCCACCTCACATTTAGTTTTCTAATCTCAAAGAGAGGTTGAGAATCTCATGGATGGTTGAGATGTTTTCTCAAACAAAAATCCTAATTTGGTGGATCTTGAGAGATATTTCCTCCATAAAATCCTTGAGAGATATTTTCTCCCTAAAATCATTGAGAGATATTTTCTCCCTAAAATCTTGGAGATCCCATTTTAGTGGATCTAGTGAGTGATCTTCTCCATGGTGGTTAAGCCTCCAAATCCTATATAATGAGGGCTTTCCTTGGAGAAGGGAAGAAATGTGAGAGGTATCAAACCTTTGATTATGGAGACAGACAAAGATATCAAACTTATGATATTGGGATTCATGCAAGGGTCTGGACGAGGAGAGCTTGGAGGAGTGTTGCATCATCATCCATGTTTGTAATTATTCTCTTTGGGTTCTCATTTTAATATACTTGGCCTATTTTCTTCAAGCTTGTGTATTCTTGCATGTGCTTGTCTATTGTTCCTTCAATCTTTGTAGATGAATTTGTTTGATATAATCTTGTAGAGTAGGAGTTATTTGTTTCTCTTTGTTGTCTATTGCATTGCAGGTATCAAGTTGCGCTAAGGAATTTGGAGATGAAGCTCAAATTGGAAGTAGCGATGACAAATTTCGAAACTAGGTGCATCACACCTTTTCTCCCTCTCTCTCTCTTTCTGATTGGTTAAACTAAATTCAAAGGGATGTTAGTGTCCACTTGTGTTTTTCTGTCTTGGTATTAAGGGTTAATAATCTAAGGGAAAGTTCACTTGTCCGCAGGGGGATATTTCTGTAACACTAACCACTCTCCATGGGTCATTAGTTAGTAGGATATGTTTTCTATGTAATAAATGTCGACATTAGTTAATAAGGCCTAATAAATAAATGAGAATAAGTCAATGTAAGAAGACCTAATAGAAGCTTCTGCTTCTAGAAAGATCTTCCTCTAGAAGTTTCCTTAAAAGGTATAAGTAGTATAAATAAGTGTAGGAGGCATGGGTTAAGTTTGTCTTGGAGACTATTGTAATAGAGATCTACTCTGTTGGAGGTTGCCCCCTCGAAGAGGCAAGTGAACATTTCTATCATTAATAAAGGTGCTCTTTTTGGTTTTATTCTAGTATTATTCTGATATTTTTCTGGATATATCATTGTTGTTTTGTTATTGTTTGCTCAATATTTATGTTCTACATATTATATTATATATAGAATATTGCAGACTCCCTCACAACGACCATGGAATATTGGGACAAGAACAAAATTCAACTTGTACGCCTTGGGGAGAAGGTCATCTGGATGGATTGATGGCAAGAAGATAGGCTCACTCAGATGTTGGCACAACTGCAACAAGGGTTGGAGAAGAATGAGGAGGTATTGGAGAAACTCTAAGAAACTATCCAAGAGCATCAAGAAGTAAAGGTCACCATCCATTTCCACTTCCTCAATCAACGCCATGACCTAGACCACTTCGATAAGTTCACCTTCCATAGACATTCCTCAAGAGTAGCTTGGTGAATTTGAGAATCATACCAAAGGAATTGGTTCAATATCTTGAGGAAAATGGGCTATGATGGACAAGGGATAGGCAAGAGGAGACAAGGCATCTTGAGCCCCATTGTAGCCACACAGTGGGTCAAGCATGAAGGCCTAGGCTTTAATGGAAGAAGTGAAAATCCCATCACCATGAAGACCATTTTCATGAAGGTAAAAGACATGTTGAATTTGTCTTGCACATCAGGATAAGGAGAATCAATGGTAAGTGAAGGTGGCATCTCACTACCACCTCAGACTTCTTGTGGCATATTAAAGGAGGGTGGCGAGGAGAAGACCTCAAAAACTCAACCTACACCTGCACTCAAAGAAATCAATAAGAAGATCAATGGAGGTAAGAAGAAGAATAATAACAAGAGGTCTACCTCAAACAAAACATTCATTGTTTGTCAATGTTGCATGAAGAGGGGCCATAACATTTCCAGATGTTGGTATGCAAAGGCATGATGACATTGTGGAAAGAAAGGCCATTGTGAGGAATCTTGCTGGGAGAAGCAATCCAAATGCCACAAGTCTGAATGTTTTTAGAGGAAGAATGATAATAAGACTTTTCCAATCCAACAACAAACTCATAAGCACAAGAAGAAAAGGACCATCTCAAGTAATCCATACCACAGTGCCAATAAATTTTTACACCACTACAAGTTAAGGGGACATTTGGAAGAAAAGTGTTGGTGGTTTCATCTATAGTCTTAGCCCAAAAACTACACAACCAAGAGAAGAGTGTGGAGAGTGAAGATAAAAGAAGATGAAGATATCATTGCATATCTAGTTCAAGTGACATAAGTTTTCCAAGGAGATATAGTAGCACAAGAGGGCAATAACACAAACAAGAAGGACAATAGGTTGATGATGAGAAAAACCACAATCCAATTCTTGTTTTTGATATTTCATCAGAGGAACCCCATCTTGGAGTTGTGCAAGAGATTGGTGCTCACAGTTCAATGACCTTATAATAGTTCATGAAAACTCCATGACATGTGCAAACACCATTTCCATGTTGGGAAGCAATCGATCTTAGTTGAAGAAGGCAACCACACTTCCTTTCATAGGAGTGGTACATGATGGAAACATGTTGGGATCACATTGAACAATAAGACCAACATTTTACCTAGCTTCATTTGCTGTCGAGATGGACTGTCTCCAAGGTAGAGAGGGAGATGGGAATGGATGTTGAGTCCATAGTTCAGATCTAGAGATTTATTATATTTGAGAGTCAATGAATAGAATTTTGCATTGTGGGAACAAGCAAGCCAAAAATAGAGCTAGAGTCATAGCCAAGGACCAAAGCTAGTAGTCATAGTCGTGATCCAGAGCCAGAGCTAGAGTCAGAGTTGTTACTAGGAGCCAGAGTCAGAGCCATGTTACAGAGAAGCAAAAAGAAGGCACATTGATCCAAATTGGTTTCATTGAGCTTTTGGAGACCAAAAAATCTCTTAGTGGGGAGGTTTTGACACGTGAAAAATTCCCTTTGTCAAGAACAGGGGTTACCCCCAATAAGAAGTCCCAATCATACCTCTCATCATTTTTAATAGGGAACCCATTTGGATTCTGTCCTGACAACCATTCTTGGTTTGGGGTTTACCGGTTGCGGCCCGGTCCACCGATGATGGTTTCTAAAATAAAGAATGAAATGCAACTAATCTAAGATGCATGCGTCTGGATGAAACTAAGGTAACCAGAAAGCAAACATAGAACTAGCCATACTCATGTTTGCTAGAACTATGCTCTCGATAGCATTGGTTGCATGCCATGCTGCCAGGACTATGCTCTCGATAACATTGGTTGCATGCCACAATGAGGTTATTATGTTTGCATGCATGGGACACTTTGTCAAAAATTTAGGTTACCCATAATTTGAAGCCTTGAATAACAATTTGTATGCCTTGGTGAATGGATAAAATGTGTAATTTAGAGTTCAAACCTATGCATATTTTTTTTAATGGTTAGATAGTGCTCTTGAATGAGAAATAGACTTGAAGGAGGTATTGATTGCCTACTAGTTATTGCGACCCTTACATAGATTTTTTCTCTTTGATTTGCAAATAAATGTATTCCTAGAATTGATTGTCCATCCTAGTATAAATTACTAGTATAAATTACTTGTCCATCCTATTACACTATCAGATTCTTTGTTGGTGTATATTTATTGATTCCCATAAATGGTTTGAAGGGTTGCATGCATACCCAACATTGTTATCTTGGAGTTAATTTTTTGTTTTTCTAGTTGTGCTTGGACCTTATATGTTATGTATGCATGTACCTTCTGGATCTCATTTACCTTTAATTCTTGTTTTGCTACTTGTTATGCATGATTGGGTATGGGGGATTGAGAGAGATGTAAGTGGGGGGAGGGACCAAATGAGCTTCCACCTTCACATGGTTGGTCCTTTTTAATAGAGAGTAAATTATTCTCGAAACCAAGAGGAGCTCATCCATGAGGTATTCCCCTTTAGTATTTCTAGAGCATCATACATCTTTAATCATTATTTAGTCATATAACATTTAATTATCTTTTTCAAACACAAGCTCATTAATGTTTATTTATTATTCAATCATTTAACCTATTATTGTATTTGACAAATGCAAGTTTGAAGGGCGGTCAATCCATGATCCATAACGCATTTCCGATAAGGTTTCTCCTGCCCACGTTTTTTTATTCTTGTCTTGGTTGTTTTTTATGTGTCTAGGAGCCTATGAAAAGAAACCAAGGCAAGAGTAGAAAACATGGGCAACACATGGAACAACCTGAACACACTCTGCTGGGCAATTGGCTCTATTCAAGCTTTTATGATGGAGGACCAGGTATACTATGTTTGCCACAATTGTCATTTATGGTCTTTTATATCCATAGAATCTTGTCAACATTCCTTCTCGCATCACTAGTGTCAGACATGCATTCATGTGGTGCATATGCATTCTATCGACTGCTAATATTCTTTTAAAATATTCAAGTGTGTAGAAACGTGACTTTTTATGTGTTTTTGTGAGTGTGTGTGCGTATAGTGCATTATGATTAGTTAACTATTTTTGCAGTTATTGAGACTCTATACAAAGTCTATTGGCGTCAATATCATATCCATACATACCAAAAAACTCTAGTAGGAACTGTTAGCTTTGCTTTATATCTCATTTTTCACATTTGCAAAAATTGATATCATTATTAATGCAAGTTGGCATTCAAGGTCAATGCTAATTTGTTTAGAAGAATAATCTCTCTTAGATTTTACATGTATTTTTTCAATGTAATTGAGGTTTATTTATTTCAAAGTAGAATATGTATATGCTTTACTTACCATGTAAAACTATGATAAACAAATTATATTGTTTTTGTGATGCCCACATAAAACATTGTTAATATTGCATTGATCACATGCTATCTTGCCCCAACTAGTTTGAGAAAAGTTAATGGAAGATTTATTTTTCTAATTGTTATGTTTCATTTAATTAATTGCATGGAAAATTTTGTATGTTTGATTCAGGTAACATTTGTTAATGGTATTGCAATGGGATCAGGTGCAAGTCTAGCAGTAACATGCACATTTCGAGTAGTCACAGAGAAAAACGTAAGTTATTTAAATCATCAATGAAAACTTTCCTCTTCTTATGTATATGTATCAAAGATATCTTTCCAATTTATAATGCAAGTAGACTACCGTTAGATTGATATGGTGCTAGAATTTCAATGGCATCTCTAGTGGACACCAATCCATTCTTATGAGTTTGGTTTATAGGATTCTTCACCTAATAGGTGAAACAAATTTACATATTTTTAGAACTACAACCTCTATAAAAGCGAAGATTGGGGTATAAATTATACATCTTTAGAGAGAGTGGTGTTATTTTTCTTGGTTGCAACAGGCATATTTGAGTGCAAGATCATGTTGTGAAATTTTTGAGAGAAGCTAAGTGATTTTTCCATTTCTTTCTCATTTCTAAAGGAGGGAGGATTGTTGATTGAATGACAATGACTTAGAGAATCCCAAGAGAAGACCACCCCTAGAAGAAGAAGAATTTAGAGAGACATCTCTCCATATGTATAATTTATTTTGTACCTCTCTTTCTTCACCAACAAAATCTTTACTCTTCCCCATGTGTTTGATGTTTTCTTTATGCTATTGGTGATTTTAGCATTTCATTTTCATAGTAACAATGATATTTTGCTAGATTTAGGGATTTTTACATGCAATGAAAGCTAGGGTTTCAAGTTATTTCATTACATAGGTTACAGAGATAATTTTCTTTTCCATACCAAGGAGAAAGTCTTCTTGTTTTTTGGATCCTTTTCGGGTCATTCTAGAATGGTTGATTCTCTCAGCACCCGCTCCTCCAATGTAATTCATTGAAGATAATACCTTTGGGAGCTTTCTACAAGTGAATTTATCTCTCTCTCTCCCCTTCTTAAATTTTCTTATAAAGAAAAGTAAGTAGACCACCATTGTATTATTATAGCAAGGACCAACCACCTTGATGGGTTGGGAACTACTACTTAACACACACACACATAAATTCCCACAAGACAATATTAAAGTATTGCAAATTATGCACAAGTAGTAGAATGCGTCTCCCACCAATTTCTAGTGTGAGAGTATACCTTGAATACCCAAATACATGGACCAAAGAAATGAGACATCATAATTCTTGCTAATATGAACAACATTAAAAGACACACAGTTGGCATAATAAGGATAACCACTAGATTATTTTCCACAAAATGGGGGAAATGTAATCCAAGTCATGAGATGGTAGGTTGGAGGCAATTAAAACATTCCCAAGATGTCATGTAATGTAATCATATTAATTTTTTTTTTAATATACACAGTTTCGTTAGATATTCGACGAAAGGTTCGACATGCATATCCGTCAGAGGCATGGCACCTCTGTCGGAGCTACTGTTAGCTTGTCGGATATTCGATGAACGTGGGTGTTAGATATCCGACTAAAGGTATGATAGTAATATATGTTGGAGGTATGGCACCTCTGTCGGATCTACTGCATGGACATAGAATATTCTTCGAACGTGGGCATTGAATATTCGATGACAGGTCTAACAGTAATATCCATGGAAGGTATGACACCTCCGTCGAATCTATTGTATGGACATCAAATAGTTGACATGTAGTTACATCATACTTCCGACGAGTATCTGCTAGAAATAATGGCTGATTTCGACGAGGTTTTGGTCCTTAGGGTTGTCAATATAACTGACGACAGTGTGTCGGATATCCAATGTCAAAATATTCGTTAGATATCTGATCCTAATACACTGACAAATACACTGACAAAACTAATAACCAGGTTCCGTCAGAGTGTCGATGGAATTGTGTCTACCAAATGATGTACCGCCTTCAGATTTTAGTGCACAAGAAGTAGTGAATTGATAAAATAGACAGTGCTTCATTCGCAATTAAGAAATACATGCTTTCTTTTGTATAACAAGAATACATGAGTTGAATGCATTTGATGTAATTCTCTCTACTATGAGAATTTGTTAATTTGATTTCCA
The DNA here is from genome assembly GCA_900067695.1 of Picea abies. Taxonomy (NCBI): domain Eukaryota; kingdom Viridiplantae; phylum Streptophyta; class Pinopsida; order Pinales; family Pinaceae; genus Picea; species Picea abies. The sequence continues at coordinate 1,249 of CBVK0100635314.1, read as the reverse complement.
ATGAACACATATCTAAAAATGAGTATTAAAAAAACATAATTTCAAAAAACTTAGAATTGTTTGACACTTGAGAATGACCAAAAATAGGATTAAGTTAATTCATTATAATTTCTTCCTATGCCCTCGAAATAAAAAATTTAGGTGAGAGAAGGCATGAGTCATTTGCAGATAATGAGTTGATGCATGTAGCATGGATGAAGAGCATGATTAGGACTATATATATGAATGTTAGCCATCTTAATTTCATTTTTGTCTAAGAAATAAGACAATTTTTTGTAAACATTATCAACAAGGTTCAACATGGAGGAGAAAGGTTGAAGTTGAGATTATGTCATTTTTTCCCAGTAGAAGGTACTTAGTGTATATAATAGAGATGGGTTTCTTTTGAGGTCCCTATTATTGGTGTTGATGTTTTCGTGCATTCCAGAAAGAACAATAATGATTCTAATCACCATGGTTGAAATGAGTGGGTAGTTGTCAAATTAAAGTAATCGAGCTCCAATCATCGAAGGAAATTAACTAAGAAGAGCGATTTTGGCACATTTGTTTGACTACCTTCAAGTTCATCTTCATCTTCATAAATTATACCTACTAAAAGATTTTTATTTGAAGATATGCAACTAAAATGAAACTAATATTTCAAAAACACCAAGGCATACTTATATAAAATCCGTCAGGTACAATGATGAACTCAAAAAGTGGAGAACAAACAACTTATGTAAGGCTACATGATTCTAGAAATAACATAGCACACAATAATTATCATCTATGTTTAATAGATATAAACCACAAAATCAAGTTAGCGGAGTGGGTAGCTACAAAAATGTTAGGCATACACTTGCTAATGTTGAGACTTGTCAAGTTGAATTCTTAGTTTTAAGGATACTGAAATTGATAATGTAGTCCCCATCAAAAGACAAAACAAGTGCATAGACACCTTTAGGGGGTAATGGAAGGGAGTCCTTACCCAACACAGGTAGGAAGGAGATGCTCAACTTTCTAAATGAAGTGCAACAGAGCGTGCACCAAGAAGTACCATTAACTAGTTAGAACATTTTAATATAAATCACATTAATTTGTAGTTTTATATATTCTGTTAAGTTTCCACCCATAATGCCTCCCCGTTATAACCCTAAATTGCACCATACATGCATACCTGGCATCAGGCCCTCTTACTTACCATTTTTGCGAAGCCATCGCTGAGCAACTCTTCTTAAAAACACTATTTTTGAAGATGTATGTGCCTTGC
>CBVK0100635313.1:0-11391 GCA_900067695.1 Picea abies | reverse complement strand
TATATATATATATATATATATATATATATATATATATATATATATATATATATATATATAATGGCGAAAGGCTCTCAATACTCAGGGCAAAAGAGTGAACCTTTACATTCTAATAAATTTTTACAATATTACATGACATCACTTATTGAAAAATATTCAAAACATGACCATTCAAGACTAATAAAATTATTTATATTTTTAGAATCTATTACATTTATTATTATTTATTTATCCATATTTAAATTTTATCACATCTTTTCTTATTGTTTTTTCAAGAAAAAATAATCTATTACATTTTTTAATTATTTTTTTATCTATATTTAAATTTTATCACATTTTCTTATTGTTTTTTCAAGAAAAATCTTTCACCTAAATTCAAGTGATGTTTCATAATTTTGGATGACATTTCTAGTAAATATGTATAGGTAAATTAGTGAAGAGATTTTTTTGCATAGAATAGTGTGTCTAATTAACATTGAAAACAATGGTTTGCACTAATCCCTTATAATAACATCCTCTTATTATTAGTCCTTGTTGAAGGCATAGAGGGATTATAGCGATCGATAATTCATTGACTTCATATTAGTTTGTCCTTTAATTAAAATTATTTGCATAATCTCTATTGTTTGAACTAGAGAACTAAAAACAATATTTTTTATATAATAAAAAAAACCATATATGTCATGATCTCACTGGAAAATAGATTGGAGGTCTTGTTGTCAACTTCGCTATTCCCAATGTTTTATATGTTATCATATCCAAAGTTTTTGATCATCTAAGGTCTTTCTAAAATTTTACTATTTTTATTTAAATTTTTGGATATCCAAAGTTTTGAGCATCAAGAGTCAATTTTTTATTAGTTGACTTCATATTAGTTTGTCCTTTGACTAATTTGTTTTTGCATAGTATCTATTGTTCGAACTATTGTTATTATTATTATTATTATTATTTATCGTTATTATTAAGTACTTAAAGAGGCTTTTTTATTATTGCGTATGTAAAAAGGCCTGCCACATTGCATTCTTTTTTAAATGTTTACACAATGCGAGGCCCTTGGATGGTCCTGACAACCTTAAATGTTTACCTAATAGGTCTCACAACCTTAAATGTTTACTTAATAGGCGTGTTACTATACATTTTCCTCCGATTTTTTTATACAATGTCGTTTGCAGTGAATATGGGAAATATTGTTCTTCACCGACATTACTGGTTCACTGGTTGATGCTTGCTCATTGGTTCGGTGGATGCTTCTTATTGTTGTTTGATTAAAATTTGCAAAGTTGAGGTCTTACAACTTCACTTGGACCTCTTGGTGCTTGTTCATTGGTTTGTTGTTTGCCTGTTGCTCCTTTTTGTTTCAAATTTGCAAGGTTGATGTCCTACAGCTGCACTTGGAACTTCTGGTGGTTGTTCACTGGTTTGTTGTTTTCCTGTTGCTCTTGTTTTCATACGTAGTTGGACCTCTTGTTGCAATTTGTATGGTTGGGGTTCTACAACCGTTATTGGGACTGCACTTATTTCATTCCCCTTTGATGGGTAGGCTTCAGTGCCATGGTTTCCTTCCTATTTGTTGTTTGTTGTTTTTTATTTCTAGTTTGCAAGTAAAAATTTTCAATACTAGGAATGCTTGAGTCAAAATCCCCTTGCAAAACATCTTTGTATGTGACTACTATGACTAGAGAACCAGAAGTGTGATGATTTCTTGGTCTTGTTATTGAACTTCAATGTTTGACATAGAACCCACCACTATCGCAGCCATAGTGACATATAAAAGAGGAAGTCGAATTTTCTCCTCATTTTTTCTGTTCCTTAAAACCATACGTTTGGTGCATTTTTTTTCAGGTTGTTCCTTTCCAATCACATGTGCCCACTTCCATGTCCTGGACATCAAACCAAGACTCATTGGAAAATAACAATGCAAAAAAAAATGAGGAACAATCTGAAAAAAATGCCAATCGTATGGTTTTCAGGAACAAAAAATGTGAGGAGAAAATTTGATTTCCTTTTTTATATGTCACTATGGCTACGATAGAGGTGGGTTCTATGTTGAACATTGACATTCAATAACAATACCAAGACAATATTACAGTCATGTTTCTCTGGTTGTAGTAGTCACATACAAAGATGTTCTGCAAGAGGATTTTGACTTAGGCATTCCCAGTATTGAAAATTCTTACTTGCAAAATGGAAAAAACAAACAACGAATAGGGATGCAACCATGGAAGTGAAACTTACCCGTGAATGGGGAACGACAAAAGCGCAGTTCCAATCGTGGATGCAGAATCCCAACCGTGAAAAATGCAACTTTTTAAAATTTTTACACATACGGAGGCCCTTGGACGGTCCTCACAACCTTAAATGTTTACCTAACAGGCCTCACAGCCTTAGGTGTTTACTTAACAAGCATGTTATAATACATTTTCCTTTGATTTTTGGATACAATCTTGTCTGCAGTGAATTTGGACAATATTGTTCTTCACCAACATTACTGGTTGACTGGTTGATGCTTGCTCGTTGGTTCGCTGGATGCTGCTTATTTTTCTTTGATTCAACTTTACAACGTTGAGGTCCTGTAGCTGCAGTTGGACCTCTTCGTTCTTGTTGACTGGTTTGTTGTTTGCTGCTTGCTCTTGTTTGCTTCAACTTTTCAAGGTTGGGGTCCTGCATCTGCAATTGAACCTGTTGTTGTAGTTTGCACGGTAGGGATTATTCATCCTCGATTGGAAATACGCTTATGTTGTTATCCATTCATTGGTAAGTCTTAGTGCCATAGTTGCATTCCTATTCGTTGGTTGTTGTTTTCTATTTCCAGTTTGCAAGTAAGAATTTTCAATACTAGGAATACCTGAGAGAAAATCCTCTTGCAGAACATCTTCGTATGTGACTACTATGACCGGAGAAACAAGAGTGTGATGTTGTCTTGGTCTTGTTCTTGAATGATGATTTTCAAAAGAGATCCCACCTTTTTCATAACCATAGTGACATATAAAAAAGGAAATCAAATTTTCTCCTCGTATTTTCTGTTCTTGAAAACCATATGTTTGGTGCATTTTTTTCATGCTGTTGTGATTTCCCTTCCAAAACGTCTTGTTCCCCTTTGAATGTCAATGATGGACACAAAACCCACCTATGTTGCAGCCATAGTGATATATAAAAAAGGAAATCAAATGTTCTCCTCATATTTTTTGTTCCTGAAAACCATACGTTTGAGTGCAACCCTAGCATTGAAACTTGCCCGTCAATGCGAAATACCAGAAACACAGTTCCAATCATGGATGCAGAATCCAAATAGTGAAAATTGCAACAATAGGTCCAAATGTGGATGCATGGCTTCAACCTTGAAAAGTTGAAGCAAACAAGAGAAAGAAACAAAAAACAAACCAATGAGTCAATTGACCTGACATTGTTTTGTGACTACTATCACACTACTATTTTGTGACCGGATTCTAGAATAGAGGGAGTGAGAATGACCATGCACTGTTGTGGATAGAGGGTGCACTGGTCTATGGAAATGACAACAACTCACATAATGAGAAGTTTCTTGACAAATACATGACATGCAACACAGGTCATTTGGATCTAGAGCTTGCCAAAGTTCATAGACATTATCATACAAGAATCCGTAAAAAATGAAAAAAAATCACATTTCAGATACAACTTCCCTATGCCTCCAATGATAACAACAAGAATCATAGAGCCAATTAGTTTGGAGGAAAATGTTCTCATTGAGAAATCTAAATCTTTGTTCGCATTTCTAGAACAAGGAGACTTTGATGACTTAATGATCTTCCAAGACTTCTTGCCAGAGCCAAATCTAACAGAAGATGAGCACATCCAAGGCATACAATCTACACTTAAACAACCAACAGTTTTCCTTAAACGAAAACTTTTACATATATGGAACAATAGTTTCTCCAAGGACCATCCAGTTATGTGGAATGCAAATACAGACACACAGAATGTCCTCAATGCATATGCTACATCATCATATTGTACCTCATACATGAGAAAGGTTGAAAAATCTATGACAAGTGCATTCAGAAGAATATGCAAGAACATGAAAAAAATCATATTGATACTATGCAAATGATACATGCACTTGGAAGTACATTGCTTAATCTTCAACAAATGTTTGTTCAACAAGCAGTCCACATTGCACTTTCCCTGCCCCTGGATTGTGGTTCAAAGAAATGTGTTTTCACAAAGACAACTCCACTTGAGAAGTGTAAATTGGAACATGGTTTTACATTTGGGACACCAAAAATACTATTAAAATAAAATAATATGAAAATTGTTGAAATAGATATAAACAACATCTCTTTGAACTTGAACCAGAGTTTGTCAAGCTCCAACTATATTTCATAGCTGAGAATGTTTTTCCCATAGTTAATGTGTTCCTATGTCTTGATAATTATCATACTAAGTGTTGTTGTGTGAGGGATAACATTCTTTTCTCCCATTCTTTTTCCTCTTCTATACTTACCCGTTTTTCTCTTTTCTTCTTCCCCTCTATTATTTGTTTTTGGTTTTATCCTTAGTTGTGTTTCTATGCTCATGGGTTCTAGGGGTGGCGAACTCACAAATCCTCATCAACATCTATATCTTCACATCACGAGTCTGACTGATGACCGTTCGTTTCCATACTTATCCAATTTTATGGCCATAGGTTCTCGAGTAGGCGCTATCGAACTCTCATGCCCCGTGTTTGGGGTATACATCATGCACCCAAAACTTCGGTGATCTACAGTTCGACCCTAGACTCCTCGAAATCGCAAGCCTCAATCTACCTACGATGACTCTGTCTTACCGCCCCACCTTTCCATACTTAGTCAAATCTTCAAAGTTTCACGGGTTCACGGACTCCCGGGTTCACAAAAGTTTGAAAGCATTTTTCGCTCCCCTCCATCCTCGCCACCTTCGTCGCTTCCCAATGCACATTAATTATTATTTTACTAGTGACAACTCACCAGATAGGTTCAAAAATATTGGAATTAATAAGCAAAAAGATCGAGGACATCACCCATTAAAGAACATTAATGCGAGAATATTATGGGATCTGATGATTTTTTGTGTCGATCTTGAATTGGCAAAAAATTCTTGGTTATTTTAGTTTTTTTAAGGAATCATCGTAGTAAGAATGCAATATTGTGCTAACCCACTATCATCTACAAAGGTGTTGACGTCATGTCCCTCTTTAATACCGTGGATATATTACAGGTTGTCATATTTGAGAATATGCTTGCGTATGAAAATGTTAACTCATATATTTTCTCTATCGCCTATGCGTTTGAGAAAAATTTGCAAGCCGAAAACACCCTTCAAATTGAAACATGGTTTACATTTGGGACACAAAAATACTATTAAAACAAAATAATATGACTAGTCTTGGAATAAATATAAACAAATTATCTTTAAAATTGAACCTGAGTTTTTCGAGATCCAGGTATATTCCATAGCAGAGAATGTTTTTCCCATAGTTAATGTTTATGGCCATGAGTTCTCCGATTGGCGCTATCGAACTCTCATGCCCCCTGTTCCGTGATATACATCTTGCACCCAAAAAATCCGTGATCTACAATTTGACCCCAGACTCCTTGAACTCACAAGCTTCACTCTACCTACGATGAGTCTGTCTCGGTCCATCTGACCGCCCCTCCTTTCCATACTTAGTCGATTCTTCACCTCTTGTTTTCGCAGATTTGTAGGTTCGTGAACTCCCAGGTTCAAAGAAGTTTGAAAGCATTTATCGCTCCTGTAACGTCCTCAACCATCATCCCCATTGATGGGAAATGCTACTATGCAGAACATGTACACATATATTTATAAAGAATATGAATTAAATCAAATTAACATATTTAACATGGATTTACTACTGTCATACATACTTAAACATAATTAACAACAATTCAAACTTGCAACGGAATACATGTTAACATTTCAAGACACATAAATGAATCACATATAAATTAATTACATAATTAATACTTATCTTTTAAATTGGTGTAACACCACCAATTGTGTGCAGACCTTCCATGAACTTCCTAGCCTTAGACCACGCTGCTCATCACTCTCAGCAGTAGGTCACCACCGAGCTAGGACTAAGCTCCACCGGGCAAGGGAATACTAGGCTAGGAAATGTCAACATGAAGACACACAATTTATGAGGAAAGATTCTCTCCCAGGATCCACTTATGCCCACTTCTCACAATCTCTCATTCCCCACATGCCTGTCCCACCCGAGGAGTATACAACTTCACTGTCACCAAGACAGTCCTTCAGCTGCTAAACCTCCCTTGCCTTGGGCTTCAGCAACAGGCCATACCAGAATTCTTTGAGCTCTATGGTAGCTACAGGACCTCTTCTAGGAGTTCTCACTTCCTTCACGCACTCTCTCACCTGGAGAGAGTATCTCACAGGCCTAACAACCTACCTCTTCAATCGCGACCACCTCCCTCACCCAGAGAGAGTGTTGCACATAGGCCTGACAACCTGCTTCTTCAGCTCCGTTCCATCATAAGGAGGACCATAGTATGGCTCAGCAAGGAACAGATGATGATAGCCAATCACACTCAGCCAAGGGATTGTGTGGCCACAACAACCCATAGTTAAAACAAATGCGGCATAGACAATTGTGGTATGCTCAGGTTTCACAGAAGAAAGCGGCCCAACCAGTTAAGCACGAAATTGGATAAACCAGGTTCATAGGACACACAAGAGACATGACTCCGTCCATGGGTTTTCCACTGGTTTTCATATGCATGACAAGGAAATTATGCAGAGGTCGATGATGGAGGCCAAACGCAGAGACTAGACGAAATTCACAAGAATACACTAGTCGATCACAGAGGTCTCATGGTTTCGGGTTTCAGAGTTGCGTGAGGTATGCAACAATCATACGCAGAGGTAACATTGTTTAGACCATGGACGATAGAAATGAGGACGAACCCCCATCACATCTCCATTCTTGATTTAAATTGCATGTGCCTGGGATGACACATGTCTCCCATGAAGATGCATGCACTCCATCAAGTATGCGTTCCATTTTTCCATGAACTTAGGATAAAAAAAATACCTTTCACACCACTTTGGAATAATAATAAATTATTATTCAAGGACTTAAGACCTCAATATTATCCCCTCTTCCAACCTTTCATCCCGCTCTCCCTTACCCATTATGTGGAATCTTAGTCCCCCATCAATCTTTCTTTGTGGTCGATCGTCACACAACGATGTTTATATATTATATTAATGATCTGCATAATTACATATACAAAAATCAGGCTCCTGGCCTTAACACTTAGGCTCTCTGGCCTAATAAACACATAAGCCCACCATCTTATCAATACTCAACTCAATAGCCTACAAAACATGATTACAATTCATAAACATGATTACAATTCATAATATCACTGAGGAACTGCTGGGGGATATTACAATCTCCTCCCCTTATTTTTCACTGTCCTCAGTGCAACTTTTACACAACATCAGCAAGATTTTCAAAATTTTCAAAAAGATGTGGGTATTCTTCCTGCATAGCATCCTCATGCTCCCATGTCGTGTCCTCAGGATCGTACCAAGTCCACTGGACCTTTACAAGCCCTATGGCTCGATTCTAGAGCTGTTTTATTTTTCGATCCAATATGCGCACATGATGTACTTGCAGGACACCTTCTTGCTCCACCTGAATCACATTCCAATCAATTACATGATTAGAATTAGGTGTATATTTCTTAAGAAATGAAACATGAAACACATTATGTACAATCATGGATACAGGTAATGCAAGCATATATGCAACTGGCCCAATCCTTTCTAGGATTTCAAATGGGCCACAAAATCTGGCTGCCAACTTGGACCAGCTTTCTAGCTTCAGGAAACTTCTGTTAGCTTTCACTTTTAGGAAAACATGGTCAGCCAATTTAAACTCTCTATGGGTTCTATTCTTATCAGCATAACTTTTCTTCCTGTCTTGGGCAACCTATAAATTCTGTTTAATTTTTAGCATTTGCTCTTCCATTTCCTTGAGCAACTCTGGCTCAATTACTTCCCTATTAACTGGATTATCCCAGCTTACTAGAGTATTGCACTTTCTTCCATAAAGTGCTTCAAATGGGCTCATCTTCAACGATGCTTGATACCCATTATTGCAGGCGAATTCTACCAAGTGTAGGTAGTCTTCCCATTTCGATGGTTTTTTCATCACATACATCCTCAGTATGTCTTCTATTACTAGATTCACCCGCTCTGTTTGCCCATCAGAATCAGGATGATAGGATGTGCTAAAGTTCATATTCATTCCAAACCCCTTGAATAACCCTTTTAAGAAATTTGAGGTAAATTTTGGGTCTCTGCCAGACACAATTGTCTTGGGAATATCGTGCAATCATGCCACTTCCTTCATAAAGATGTCAGCAACATCCACCGCCTTGTGAGTAGTATTTAACGGAATAAAATGGGTAGATTTCATAAGCTTGTCCACTACCACCATGATAGAATCATGCTTTTTTCCTGTTCTGGGAAATCCCATGATGAAATCCATTGTCACCACTTTCCACTTCCACTTAGGAATAGGTAAAGGCTGTAGCAACCCTGCTGGGTGTCTATGCTCATCTTTAACCTTCTAACACTCCATACATTTGGCGATGTATCCATCAATTTCTCTCTTCATACCTGGCCAAAAGTAATGGCTCTTGACTGCTGCCACAATTTTCTGATATCCAGGGTGCCCAACATAAGGCACATTATGCATTTCATTCAAAATTGCAAGTTTCAAGTCCTGGACATTAGGTACATAAATTTTGTTCTTGTACAGAAGTATTCCATCAACCCCTAATTTATAATTCTCCACTTTCTGTGGCATCTTGCCTTGCTGTAGCTTTGCTACCAAATCCCTGTACTACAAATTTGTATTTGCAGCCTCCAAAATTCTTCTTTTAATATCAGTTCAGTACATGCTAATGGTTGTAGCATGTAATTCATGTACTCTCCTGCTGAGTGCATCAACCACTTTATTCTCCTTCCCTTTGATATTCTTGATATCAAAATTGTACTCACAGAGAAACTACAACCACCTACTCTATCTAGCGTTCAAAGTTGGATGATCAAAAAAATACTTCAAACCATTATGGTTTGTTCTTAGTTTGAACCTCCTTCCCATGAGGCAATGTCTCCATTTCTTTAGAGCGTGTACTATGGCTGCCAAATCCAAATCATGAGTGGCATAGTTCTTTTCGTTCTCTTTCAACTTTCTGGATTCATAACAGATTACGAATGCATTTTGATCGAGGACTCCTCCCACTCCTTATTTGCATGCATCTGTGCACACTACAAAGTCTTCATTCAGATCTACAATCCTTAGGATTGGAGCACTGGTTAACATTTGCTTCAATTGCAGGAAGATTTTCTCACATTCCTTTGTCCACTGAAATTTATTCTCCTTCCTTTGCAAGGAAGTGATAGGGTGAGCTATCCTCGAGAAACATGCAATAAACCTTATGTACTAACTAACTAGACCCATAAAGGATCCGACTTCCATCATGTTTTTTGGCATTGACCATTCTCTGATGGCCTCAATCTTCTCAGGATCTACAACTATCCCATCCTTCAAAATAATATGCCCCAAGTAATGGATCCTCTCCTGATAAAACGAGAACTTGCTCAACTTGGCATACAATTGGTGCTCTCTTATCACCTTCAACACCATCCTCATATGTTGTTCATGCTCTTCCTCTAACTTGGAATACGCCAGAATGTCATCCAGGAATACTATGACAAACTTGTCTAGATAGTCCCTGAATACACATTTCATTAGGCACATAAAAATAGTGGGTGCGTTTGACAACCCAAATGACACCACTATGAACTTGTAATGACCATACCTTGTTCTAAAGGCGGTCTTGCTGATGTATTCATCCTTTATCCTTACCTGGTGATATACCGACTTGAGGTCTATCTTTGAAAATATCTTCGCATCCTTCAACTAATCGAAGAGGTTATCAATCCTCAACAGAGGATATTTGTTCTTTACAGTTACTTTGTTCAATTTTCTGAAATCGATACACAATCTCAGTGTCCCATCCTTTTTCTTCATGAACAGGACTGAGGCTCCCCAAGGTGACACACTTGGGTGTATATACCCCTTATTCATAATATCTTCAAGATGCAATTGCAACTCTTTCAGATCTGGCGTACTCATTTTGTAAGGAGCTTTTGACATTGGAGCTGCTCCAGGCATCAAGTTTACAGAGAAGTCAATATCTCTTTTTGGAGGTAGTCCGAGTACCTCCTGAAATACATCTTCAAACTCTTTTAGTATGGAATGATCTTCAATCTTTGAGATCTCATTCTTAGATGCTTCCTCCACATGGGCTACAAATAATTGACAACCTTTCCTGTAGCACTTTTTCCACTGCATTGCTGATATTTCTCTGATAGCAACAACTTTGGGAATTCCTTGGACTGTTTTTCAATTTCCTTCCTCATCCAGGCAAGTGAATTCCTTGTTTTGATAGTCCAAGATGGCATGGTGCTACTCCAACCAGTCCTTCCAATTAGACAGTCATAAGAACCTAAAGGAAGAACATTCAATTCAACCTTTGTGCTTAGTCCATTCATGTCCACTAGACAAGACTTAACTAAATCAATGACTTTCCTCTTGGTTCCTGTAGCCATCTACACTAACCAAGATTTTTCATGTTTGCTTCTCGATAATTGAGAACTTTCCACCACTCTAGGATCTATATAACTATGGCTAGCCCCTAAATCAATTAAAATAGTAAAGGCATGGTTGTTGATCATACCTTCCACTTCAATCATGTGCAATTGATATTCAACTTGCTTTTTGTCTAGGCCTGCGTAGATCCTTGGAATTCTTCTACCCATGTCCTCCACTATTTCAACCTGTTGTATATTGTGGACAACTCTCACTTTATCATTTATGTGGAGGAAATATCTGTACCTATGGTTCCCTTTACAACCCCAACATTCCATAGGTGGCGGTATTGACATTTTCCCACCTACTTCAGCCTTCTTGGGCTATCTAAAAGATGGCTATCTATTATCAAACTAATCGATAGGTGTGGATACTAACTGATCTCCCTAGATCCACCTAGATCTAGAACAAAACACACCAAAACATGACGCTTTCCTTAAGTTTTAAATATTGAATTTACTAACTAAAGAGGTATGAGTGACATACCATTTAAATGTCGCTTCCTCTCGCCATCGCCATCCTAGCTCCGTTCCAATGCTCATGCAATGATGATCCTGCAAAAGAACGCAACCAACCAAAGTGATAACAATAGCATAAACTCAATATAAACCTATGTATGTGATCAAGGAATCATACAATAAAACACAACAAGCTTTATAGGAAATAATCATATTACTGTA
>CBVK0100635312.1:0-11391 GCA_900067695.1 Picea abies | reverse complement strand
CGATCTCACTCAAGCTTCAAATTTCTCTATAGTATCTTACAAATTTCTCTCCAATATTCAAAGAGTATTACTCCTGCTCTGATACCATGTTCAAGAAGAGGTAATCATTCACATAATAGAGTATCCGCACACACAACAATGGAGTTTTTGAGTTCTTCTTCACATTCACACAGAAAACTAAAATTCAATACATGAGATGGTATATTTCTATAGAATTATCCATCCTTCACCTACCTAATAAATGTAACTTCACTTATCTTATATATGCAATTAATATGCCTACCCATCTATCTGTTTTAGTCAAACAAGTAATCAGGGAGAAATTACATCATTCAACAATAGTGATGTTCTTCGAGATGCTTCCAAACATTCCTAGAGAATTAGGGTTACAAATATTCTTTGATGCCCATATATTCATCTCCAAAGGATAAGGAAGCTGGAAAGATCCCGAAGAGTGATTCGACCAACAATAAAATGGATGGATCTTTGTTAGTTGAATGAAAGAATAGATGAACAACATTATTCACATTTTCCATTGAATGTCCAACCACCAAAGAAAAATTTTAAAGGTTTATTGCATTTAGTGAGATAATGGAATTGCACCATTGTAGAAGCCTCTTCGAAATGGTGGTCTAGGTATAATGGTTTTTCGAACAGTTAAATACTAAAAGCATGCTTTGCAAGAGAAAAACATCAATTATTGTCTATATGCAGAGAAAATCCTCAATCATTGTCTATATGCAGAGCAAAGATGTGGGTGATGGCAATTCCAATGCTAATGCTCACAAATTTGACTACAATCCATTTTAGTGACACTTTTTTTCATAACTCCATGAGATGCAATTTCATGAAGTGTCAGAGTTCAGATGATTGGCCTTCATCATGGTCGTTTGAAAACAAGTATGCCAAAGAAAATAATTGATCTATCCTTCAATACCAATGCATTTATAAATTATCTCACCATTAGATGGATGGTTCCCGTGAATTTGTACTTTAAAGTGCAAGAGATGTATCCTCATTGTAGACATCGGAAAGATCCAACGGATCTAGAATGTCTTTAATAGACTATTGACAGTATTTTTTGGACTTGGAGTTGAACATGATTTTACATACCTTCATGTCCGAAAACTCCCTCAAAGGTATAAATTTGGTGGGAACTCCTACCCGTTAAGTAAATTCTTCTTAAAACTGTCCATTCAGTCCGTCATTTAAATATTATGTGTCATATGTTTTTTTGTTCAATTTTATTGTAAATACAAAAAACATCCCAAACACAACATAAAATTATTATGAAATTGCATTTAACATAACATCATCAAATGGTTTCACATGGAATACAACACCATTAAAAACATAAATAGAAAAGGTGAACAGATTACCTTGATATAGCAGCTTGCACAGTTTCAATTTTGAAAATCACCAAACAAGAGGTTCCAATTCTGTGTATGCCTCAATTCTACATACATCCAATGAATGTACAAAAACAATAACTATTATGCATGCAATGATGTCAAGATAGCTACAACCTACGTGAAAAAGAAAAAAATAGTTAGAGCAGTTGTAAAAATAATAATAAAAGTTATGGATTGCTAAATTTGAAAGAATTAACGTTATTAATATAATGAAATAATAAATATTACTGAATTATTTTGGATTTTCTTTTTTAAATAGAGACTACTAATGTTTCCTAAAATGAAAAAAAATAGATCTTGTGAAAGGTTGGTCACACCCAAAGAAGACAAATTCCATCATTGTGATTGGAATTTAATATTAATGAATCTTACCTTACTAGATAGTTGCATGCGAGTTTTGGGAGTGTTTTTTGTAAGCTCCCTTAAATGTATTGAACCATCATCAGCTCATTCGGAAACCAACCGGAACTGTATTCCCCTTAACCGTATTGAACCGCCGAAACCAACCAGAACTGTATTCAACTGCCACAGCTCATTTGGAAACCAACAAGATGTAACTGTTTTCTTGTTGGGAGCTTCTGGAATGGTCCATTACTCCATCTACAGTTCTCTACCTAGATATGTGGAACAATTAACACATAGCCAACAGAAGCTTGATGGAAGCCTGGCTATAAAGACTTTTGTTTGGTCCCCAAGCTTTCTTAATTCAATCAATTCCCTTCAGCCTTACACCATCAATTAGAGTGAGTAGAGCTTGGAAGTGCCATACTGAAAGAAAAACTAGTGTGGAACTGCGAAAACTTCTACAACAATTAGTCAAACTCAAGAAGCATCAATGGTTGGAGGTATGATCCATTCGGCATCTAAATTTTGATTCTTTTAAAGAGTTTTTATTCCGCATATTTTAGAATCGAGTTAAGGCTAACATTTGGTATCAGAGCCATTTTATCTCTGCCTTGGTGTTTTGGAGAAAGACAGGTTTATTCTATCTCGGTGCATCCCTATTGGGTTTTCCTTGCATTTTCTCTACACATTTTAATGCATATTGTTGTACATTTATCCATATTAAGATGGCAGAACCATACATTTATGTGCATCTTTCTTTTATAATTTGGTTGTACATTTTTAAATGAAATTGTTGTGCTCTATACAGAGAGGTTTCATTGCATTGTTGTGCATCTTCAGGTTATTTTACTATACATTTTTCCCTAAGGAGAATAGCATCTGTACACTTTGCTTCTGAGTCACACAATAGTTAGAATCCAAGGGGCATAGTTTTATGTCATATTTAGTAGTTTTAGATAGGAATTGCTTCATGCACTCCTTCGTTGTTATTACATGTAAATGTGCTTGTAATCCGGGTGATCTTTTATGGTCATTAAAATAATTTCTTTCTTAACCTCTAATTAAAAACATGCTATTTTGAATGAGTGTACATCGTTGAATGTTATGCATGAATATTATAGTTTTATTTATGCAATTTATAATTATTCTCATATCAAGTTAATTTTATGCATAAAAGAAATAATGTCTAGTTATCCATATAATTTTTTTTATTATTAGAGAATAGCCATAACATCTCTAATTAAACAATATTATATATTATGATTGATTAAGATCACATAAAGAATATTTAGACATTAATTGCAATTAATTATACTAAATATAGTAAATTTTATCCCACGGGAATTTTTATTATATTTATATATAATTAATTAGGATAAAACATCAAATTATTCATAACTTACCCATAGGACTTATGAATTGATAGTTTTATTATAAAGTTCAAATTGAATCTGCTTGAATTGAAAATTTAGCCCACAAGCAATTTTTATGTCATTAGATTCAAATTTAAGCATGAATTTACATTGGTAAAGCATGAAATTTTTTTATTTTTTTTTGTTGGCCTCAATTTTAACGTAAGCATGTGATGTTTAATTTTATGCAGTTGTACAACCTACAAATTTCTCTGAAATTCATTGTGATATCCCTGAACTTAAGGGAGATAACTATAAGGTCTGGAAGGAGAGATTTCTCCTTCATTTGGGGTGGATGGACATAGATTATGCTATTAGGAAAGTTGAACCACCAACACTCACTAATACCAACACTACAATGGACATCATGCTTTATGAGCAATGGGAGCGATCTAATCGCCTAAGCATGATGTTCATTAAGACTAAAATTTCGGCTGGTATTTGTGGTTCCATTGATCAGCATGAAAAGGTCTGAGACTTACTGAAATCCATTGATGATCAATTCGTCACTTCAGACAAGGCACTAGCAAGCACCCTAATCATGAAGTTCTCATCCCTAAGGCTCACCAGTGTGAAAGGTGTGCGCGAGAACATCATGCAAATGAGGGACACTGTGGCTCAACTAAAGAAACTCAATGTTGAAATATCGGAGTCTTTCCTGGTGCACTACATCCTGAACACCCTTCTGCACCAATACGGACCCTTCAAAATATCATACAGCACACATAAGGATAAATGGTCAATTAATGAACTCATGACCATGTGTGTTCAAGAGGAAGAGAGACTAGTGATGGAACTGGGAGAAAGTGCAATGCTGGCAACGCATGGAAAGGGAAAATCTCAAGCTAATAAGAAAGGGAAAGGTAAAGTACCTCCCCAAGCTGATATCAAGAACAATTCCAAGTGTTTCTTTTGTAAAAAGAAAGGACACATGAAAAAGGAATGCGCAAAATTTCAAAAATGGCTTGCGGACAAAGGTAATGCAATCTCGTTCGTTTGTTATGAATCTAATATGGTAAATGCCAATATTAACACCTGGTGGATTGATTCTGGATCAACAATTCACATTTTGAATTCCTTGTAGGGTTTGCAAAACCTAAGGAAGCCAGTGGGAAGTGAGAAAAGCATCTTATCAGGAAACAAGATGGGCTCGCATGTGGAAGCTATAGGAACATGCTATTTAACTTTAAGTGGTGGTTTTGTTTTAGAATTAGAAAAGACCTTTTATGTTCCAAGTTTTTCTAGAAACTTGATTTTAATTTCAAGGCTTGTACCTTTTGGATATTCCTTCAACTTTTTCAGAAATATATTTCAGTTTATTTTATAAATCTGATTGTGTTGGGAATGATATTTTTTTTTTATGGTCTTTACTGCATTAATTTACAAAACAATGTCACTTATGATTCAATGCATGTTAACATTGGCACTAAAAGATGTGTTATTAATGATGATTCCTCTAAATTATGGCACCGGAGACTAGGTCATATATCCATAGAAAGAATTAAAAGATTGGTAAACGAAGGGGTACTTAATACTCTGGATTTTACTGATTTTGACACTTGTGTGGATTGCATAAAAGGAAAGCAAACCAACAAGTCAAAGAAAGGTGCCAATAGGAGTTCAGACATATTAGAGATCATACATACTGATATATGTAGTCCACACATGGACTCACATGGTCAGAGATACTTCATCTCTTTTATAGATGATTACTCATGATATATGTATCTCTACATGCTTCATAATAAGAACGAAGCATTAGATGCCTTTAAAATCTTTAAGGTTGAAGTAGAGAAAAAATGCGACAAGCAAATTAAGATCGTGACATCAGATAGAGTGGAGAATATTATGGTAGATACACAGAAGATGGACAAGCACCTGGGCCATTCGTAAAATTTCTTCAAGAGCATGGGATTGTTGCCCAATACACCATGCCTAGTTCACCCGACCAGAGTGGTGTAGAAGAAAGAAGAAACCAAACATTATTGGACATGGTGCAGAGTATGCTTAGCAACTCCAATCTTCCTAAATCCTTGTGGATTGAAGCACTTAAGACGACAGTGTATATACTAAACCGAGTTCCAACCAAGGTTGTTCTTAAAACGCCATTTGAATTATGGAAAGGTTGGAAACCGAGTTTGTGACATATGCGTGTTTGGGGATGCCCGTCTGAAGTGATAATATATAATCCACAAGAGAAGAAACTAGACCCAAGGACCATTAGTGGGTATTTCATTGGATATGACGAAAGGTCTAAAGGTTACAAATTTTATTTTCCATCTCATAGCACTAGGATTGTGGAATCAAGAAATGCAAAGTTTCTTGAAAATGACTTGAACAATGGGAGCGATCAAACCAGGAACATAGTTTCTGAGAAGAATCATTCAGAATCTCAACCTTCCACCCCAAGTGATAGATTGGTTATTTTTCATAGCACCCCTCAAGTACAAACTGGTGTCAAACAACCAATTGTTGAAGTTCCACAAGCTGCTGACGGCATTCCAGTAGATCAGGTAGTTCAAGAGTTTCCAAGAACTTTTGAACAACGAGTTGAACCACATACTTCTCAGGAAGATGGTGGTACAGCATTAAGAAGATCTACTAGACCAAAGAGATCAGCAATTCCTAATGATTATGTTGTGTATCTACAAGAATCT
The DNA here is from genome assembly GCA_900067695.1 of Picea abies. Taxonomy (NCBI): domain Eukaryota; kingdom Viridiplantae; phylum Streptophyta; class Pinopsida; order Pinales; family Pinaceae; genus Picea; species Picea abies. Next base: position 5,565 of record CBVK0100635312.1, on the reverse strand, counting down.
GACTATAACATTGGAGCCGAAAATGATCATGAGTCCTTTTCACAAGCCATGAGTTGCAAAGAATCAAAATTATGGTACGATGCCATGAAGGAAGAGATGAATTCTATAAAGAGTAATGAAGTCTAGGATCTTGTTGAGTTGCCTAATGGTGCAAAAGCCATTGGATGTAAATGGGTCTTTAAGACAAAGAAAGACTCATTGGGAAACATTGAGAGATACAAGGCAAGACCTGTTGCTAAAGGATTGACTCAGAAAGAAGGAATCGACTACACGGAGACTTTCCCTCCTGTATCTAAGAAATATTCCTTGCGTGTAATTATGGCATTAGTAGCCCATTTCGACTTGGAGTTGCAACAAATGGATGTGAAAATGGTATTTCTCAATGGAGATCTAGAGGAGGAGGTTTACATGAAACAACCTGAAGGATTCCCCTCTAGTGATAGTGAGCAATTGGTTTGCAAACTCAAGAAACCCTTATACAGTTTAAAAACAAGCATCCCGCCAATGGTATTTGAAATTCCATAATGTAATTTCTTCTTTCGGTTTTGTAGAAAACATTATGGATCAATGTATATACCTGAAAGTTAGTGGGAGTAAAATTTGTTTTCTTGTTTTATATGTGGATGACATTTTTCTAGCAACCAATGATAAGGGTTTGTTGCATGAGGTGAAACAATTCCTCTCTAAAAATTTTGATATGAAGGATATGGGTGAGGCATCTTATGTCATTGGCATTAAGATCCATAGAGACAGATTTCGAGGCATCTTGGGTCTATCTCAGGAAACCTATATTAATAAAATTTTAGAGATTTCGGATGAAGGATTGTTCACCAAGTATAGCTCCCATTGTGAAGGCTGATAGGTTCAATTTGAACCAATGCCCAAAGAATGACTTCAAAAGGGAACAAACGAAGAACATTCCATATGCTTCTGTTGTCGAAAGCCTAATGTATGCTCAGGTCTGCACAAGACCCGACATTGCATTTGTCGTGGGAATGTTGGGACGATATCAGAGTAATCCAGGTATAGACCAATGGAGAGCTGCAAAGAAAGTAATTAGGTACCTTCAAGGAACCAAAAACTACATGCTTATGTATAGACGGACGGACAATTTGGAAGTAATTGGCTACTCAGATTTTGACTTTGCTCGATGTGTTGATTCACGCAAATCAACATCGGGATACACTTTTATGATGGTCGGTGGAGCTGTATCATGGAGGAGTGCCAAGCAGACCTTGATTGCCACTTCCACTATGGAAGCCGGGTTCGTCTCCTGTTTTGAGGCTACTTTACATGGTGTATGGCTTAAGAGTTTCATTTCTGGGCTTAGAATTATGGATTCTATCTCCAAGCCATTGAGAATGCATTGTGACAATTCAATTGTTGTTGTTATAGCTAAAAACAACAAAAGTGGGAGTCGAAATAAACACATCGACATTAAGTATTTAGCCATAAGGGAACGTGTTAAAGAAAAGAAAGTGGCCATTGAGCACGTCAGCGCTGAGTTGATGATCGTTGATCCTTTCACTAAGGGCATGCCACCATTTAAATTCAAGGAGCATGTAATGAATATGGGACTTGGTTCCATTATGTAGTTTCTCATTGTATGGACAATGTTATTTTAATGAAATTCTTTATTATTGTGATGTTTTCCTCATATTTATGTGCACCTTAATTTGATTTGAGAGAATTCATTTGTGTAGGACCAAGAATAAACATAAGGTTTATTCATTAAGAAATTGTTGCCACATAAATTATAAAAGAAATAAATACATAGTAATACATGGAAGATAATACTCGTCATAAGAGGACTTATCGCCATGATTCATGTATCTATTACTTAATACAGGTTTTAAGATGAGACATTAAGATTGGAAGTATGGACCAAGTGGGAGAATGTAAGCTCCCTTAACCGTATTGAATCGTCGCTAGCTCATTCAGAAACCAACCGGAACCGTATTCCCCTTAACCGTATTGAACCACCGAAACCAACCGGAACTGTATTCAACTGCCACAGCTCATTCAGAAACCCACACGATGTAACTGTTTTCTTGTTGGGAGCTTTTGGAATGGTCCATTACTCCATCTATGGTTCTCTACCTAGATATGTGGAACAGTTAACACATAGACAACAAAAGCTTGATGGAAGCTTGGCTATAAAGACTTATGTTTGGTCCCCAAGCTTACTTAATTCAATCAATTCCCTTCAGTCTTACACCATCAATCAGAGTGAGAAGAACTTGGAAGTGCCATACTGAAAGCAAAACTAGTGTGGAACTGGAAAAATTTCTACAGCAATTAGTCAAACTCAAGCAGCATCAATGGCCAGAGGTATGATCCATTTGGCATCTAAATTTCGATTCTTTTAAAGAGTTTTTATTCTGCATATTTTAGAATCGAGTTAAGGCTAACATTTTTTAATCGTTTATCTTTTCTTCCCTCTCAACCTTCTCGTGACTTGTAAGTTGTACGTTATGAACATTCAAGTGTTGAGCAACCTGTGCTATAATATTTGTAACTTATGCAATGTGCTATGCATGCAACTTGCAACCTCCTCTGCTATAAAATTTGCATTCAAATTTAGAAAATTATTATTATATTATATATTATAATAAATATATATATATATATATTATATATATATATATATATATATATATATATATATATATGATTTGTAAATACCCATCAAATTTAACCAGATACTTCTTCCACTCATTATCCTGAGCGCATTATCGATATAACATGTAAAATGACACGATGCAATTCATAAAAAAATATTGTATACACATGTATATTAATAAATACCAATCTTTGTTTTATTTGTTAATATAAAACCAATTAATGACCCACATAAATAATATAATAGATTAACTATGAGGCACACACTGCTAGAATTTTATAGTGAAAAAAACCATTAAAGTGCCCTCCAAAATCTCTATATAGGCCATGCAATCTCTATTATAATAAATCATTGAATAAATAAAGAATTTTGAAATAAATTTCATGGTGTACAAAATATACTCTCCATTTATCAATGTAATTTAATTTAAATCCAATCCTTGAAACAACAAGAGGAGGCACATAGTGGCTAGTCCCTGCCTTTTTAGGTGCACAGAAGTTAAGTTTGGCACGGACTAAGACCTTTCAGTATGAACATCACTGAGTATAATTCATTGTTATTTGGAAACAAGTACTCTGTACATTTGGTGATATTATCAGCACTTCACCGCAGGCAAATGAAATATGCAAGCTATATGTTCCCTCGATAACTTGGGTACACGATAAGATCAAATTTGATCAAATTTCATGTTTACAAAATGTAACTTGATAACATATAGATTCATATATTACCGCTCATCTCTAACCAGCTTGCTGAAAGCATTTCTTTTGTTACATGTGAATATAAGAAAACTCTAATAGCACGTCTCAACGGTAAATTGGTAATCTGGAACTACATTTTTTCCTTCAGATGTTAAGATGATAGATAACCATGAGCTCCTCTCGTCTCTAGCGCTTGGCAGTTGAGGCAGACAAAGTTAGTGAGCCTTTTTAGTAAGTAAGTAGGAGTAATTCATGGGAGAGTCACCCCTAAACAAAGTGCAGTGACAAGGCCAGGTGAGTAAGAGCAACCTTGATTTATAGAGAATTAGAATCCTAATTCTTGAATCGCAGCAGCAGAATCATGTCTGGGGCCTACTGTATAGTCATAATGTTGCACCAGAGAAAGCGAGGAGCAACATTTTTTTTTTACGAACAAGATTTCACCTGAGCATTTGACCGGTTTAGCTCGATATCACAAAGCCTAATAGAATGGTAAATGAGTTTAATCATGGTTTGAATAAATCTCATAAAACTATGTTTTAGGTTTATAATAATACATCGGATGGGATAAAGGTAGTTTATATCTTATAATTAATGAAAAATAAAAATTGAATGTTAGATGAAGGGATTATAGAATAATAGAAAAGAATTTACGAACTAAAGACTGGAGGCTGCTTAAAGATAAACAAAATAGAAATCAAATGCAAGAATTAACGAAATATTGCAAACTGAGAAAAAAAAAGAGCATTTTAGGCTATAATAGGTTCAAAAACTCAATCATTGCCCTTGACACTTTTGAAGAAGGGAACATGGCCAACCTCTCCCTTAAAATCAAAATAGGCATCCATGTCAAACCTTGCATTATCGAAGAGATCAGTCTCGGTGGTCCACCAAAGAAGTCACAACTTACAAAGCTCTCTTTAAGGAGTTTAGGGATATATTTTCCTAGTCATACACATAAATGCATGTACTTGATCTAAACATTGTCAAACATTGAATCAATACATGGCCTAATTTTGCCCCTTCTCATCTAAAGAAGTGACCATTACACCCTTCCAAATCCATGGCTATCAAATATAAAATCAATGTTATATTATGCATGTTTCATCTGATAGAAAGAGAACTTCAAGATGTTGTTTCAGTCTAGGGTCAGTCATGACTTCATGGAAGAGTAAGAAGCAATCTAGTATTTCTCCCAGCACAGCAGAAGCGGAATACATTGATGCATGTTCCGTCAATTGTGAATCCATATGGATACAGAAGTTGTTGATAGGTCTATTTGATCTGGATATGGAAGCAACCGTGATTCTATGTGATAACCAGAGTTGCATAAAGATGAAAAATAACCATGTGTTCCATGACAAGTCGAACAACATAGAAATACAGTATCACTACATTCGTGATATGGTGCAGAGAGGAGCCATAAAGATCCAATATGTTGGCACAGATGAGCAGCTTGCAGATGTGTTGACCAAACCTCTGTCTCATGTAAAGTTTGAGAACTTTAGAGATAATCTTGGTATAGTCTGAAAGGACCTCCCTCGAAAGGGGGAGTGATGTTGATGATACTATGGTATCTTGACCAATAGCAAGTAGCTTAGTTAGGATTTTATATCCTAGGGGATTGATCTTCCCTGGACAGATCCCAAACGTCTGGTAAGGGCATTCTGTCAAAGTATTTGTTCATGTGTATGCTAGCTATGGTCGGAAGTGGTAGCTCCGTTAGGATTTTTATAATCCTATGGAATCTTATGATTCCTAGGAAGATCCCGAAGGTTCGACAAGGATGGTCTGTCACAGTACCATGTGGTAGATCCGTCAAGATTTTATATCCTAGGGAATCTTATAATTCATGGGAAACTCCTTAGGGACTGTCAGAGTACCACAAAATATTGTTACACCTACCTCATTTTGATGCTCAATGATGATGATGGTGTTGTTTCTCCAGCCTTCATGCTATGATGATGTTGTTGCTCCAGCCTCTGTGTTGTGACGATGATGTTGTTTTTGTTGATGTTATTATTGATGATGATGATGTATTAGTGTTATATTAATTGAATTTGATGCAGATGATGGTGATGTCTGTTAATGTTTATGCCATTATTATAGTTCTTTGCATTTCATTAGATAAGAGAATAATAAGAACAAGAACACTGAGAAATACACATTCACAAGAGACACAACATTTATCTTGAGAAACCCTCCAGGGGAAGAAAACCCAACAAAAACTTCCTTATCATA
>CBVK0100635311.1:0-11391 GCA_900067695.1 Picea abies | reverse complement strand
TTACATCAATCATCAATCAATCAATCCTTTGACATCAATCAATCACTTGAAATCAATCAATCAAACCATTGGCATCAATGACAACATGATCCAACAAATAATTACATATCCCACTCACACCCTATGATAGTTACCTTTAGGGTCCCTACATCCATCTCTGCAGTATCTTTACCTCTATCGCATTTTGGTACTGTCAATCGGTAGCACTCTCCACCACATGAGTTGTCCCATTCATAGTTCCCCTTGGAAACTTGACACTCATGTTGATTTCAACTGCCTAGGTTTGGGAGTCTTGATAGTATTTTTCATTTCCGAGAATGAACCCTATCCTTCTTCTCATCATATTGTTAACCTTCCCAGTGGACTCCTATATCATATCATCTTGGTTCTATTGACTTTATATTTGTAGCTTCATTTTCCCTCCATCTCATCCACCATTAGTTTTCCCATCTACATATTCTCCTCCATCCATTTACCTAATACAAAAAACCACCCATGGGACCCCCCACCCTCCACAAGTTCTCTTTCACAAATTTTTCTCTAAATGGATCAGCCCATGTTTTATTGGGGCACCTATTGGCCCTTGGTTATGAAAGTTAGTGAAGAGCAAGGAAGAAAAGGCAAAATGTGAACTGCACGGAAGACATAGTGACTGTTATTGGGTCGAAGTGAGCAAAAGAGCCGAAAATATGGAGAGAAGTAAGAGAAAGCAAGTCATTAGATGAGGAGATCGAGGATGACAGATCAGCAAGAAAGAAGGATTGTGGACAACTCAGAAAGAGGAAAAATCCATCGTTGGATGCTTTGGAGCACCACGTGAGAAGGAAGGAAAGATAGGTTGAAGAAGCTCTAAAAACGTGGGTCAAGTTGACCGAGGGTTTTAGACACCTAGGGTTTTGGTATCTAGGGTTTTTGGCACCTAGGTTTCGACCTAAGGATGTCGATGATTGATTGTAATGTATAAATAGAGGTCTAAAGGACCCAGGATGTGTTTTTGTTGGTTTTATGATTGTTGTTGTTATCTTTTTCATTGTGTGATCGAGTGAGTAATATTGAGAGAGAGAGAAGTGTTGAGTACGAGAGCCTTCTATATTGTAAGATCTTTAGTTGGGTGTGAAGATAAACCCTACAATTGGGTGCGTAGGGAGGGGAGAGATAGCGAGGAGAAGAGAGAAGATCTGCTAGCTGAGGGCGTAGACAAGAACTGTATGCTTCATCTTAATATATTATAAATAACAGTTCTATGGACGTAGCCCTAGATAGAGGGTGAACCACGTATATCTTTTGTTGTATATGTGATTGGTGTTCTATTCTTAGTCATTGATATACTGCTATTTCATTACTATGTTAGATTTGATAGATAGTTGTGTGGAGTAGATATAAGATGATAAGTGATATATGCAAGTTGTACTATCCTAATACTAGATCCAATTGATATTCCCCTTGGTTGTAGACATTTCTGTCCTGCAACCCCCCCATAGCTGCTTCAGGTGAGACTGCATTCACTTCACAAGTGTTGCTGAAAGGGATAGTAGTTAGGGCTTGTTGGTGCACTCTTAGAGATAAACCTCGGGTATGCCCCTATGCCAACAAATGGTTCCGTTGCTGGGATAGGAATCTTCTTGATGGAATGTCAAGGTGGTTCCCATCAAAGACAAAAATTCAAAAGTGGATAGAGTATAAAGAAGGTGACTTCGCTGAAGCCTAGAACAAGAACCCTAATCTTAGTATAGAGGATTGGTTGGAGAGATATATCTTTACTGATATACATGAAATTTTGTTTGGAGGAATCCATCAGGAGCTACATGAGTGGTTAACTAGGTTAGCAGATACCCAGTTTGAAATCAGATCTAGACCTCTTGTGACCTGATTTGGTGCTATCAAGTCAGATGAAATTTTCTTTGGACGTCGACGTTGATCAAGAAGGTCAAGAGAATTGATAACACTGTGTCAATAGAAGTAGATCACTGGTTTGATAGCACCATTGGAGGGTACATCACCGAGTTTGTTGTTGACAGAGTAGAGTCATATATCCAAGCCAAGAGATATTTCTTCAAGGGACCCAGAGGAAAATTTTTACATTTTCTGAAGCTAAGGATCAAGATGCTATTGCATGAGAAGAACATATTGAAGATATAGTAGATTGATCAGATCTGGAAAAGATAATGTTCATGAATTTAGACATCGACAATGACATAGAGGCTGGACATATGCACAGTGGGAGAACATTCATAGAAGTTCATCTTGTGAACATGTTTAAGCATAACTACTGGGATGAGGGTTTCTACAGTGGAGAAGAGGCATATCTGACAGACGAGGAGTAGTCAGAGGAAGGGAAAGTCGCAGAGCCTCGCCAAGAAGAACCAGAAACTTTAGGAACTGTGCAGACTACTGAAGTAAGTACTATTATCCTTCCTATTGATTCAGTAGCATTAAGTAATCAGCGTAATCCAAGCCACCAGAGCATCCAGAGCACTGTCACCAATATTCCACCACATACTCAATCAATAACCCTAGGAATATCTATGGCATATGAGATGAGGCTTCCTATTTTTAGGGGAGATGGATCTAAAGATCCTGATTAGCACTGGTTCCTATGTGAATCCATATGGGATACTAAGAATGTCACCGCAGAAGCTGTTAAAAGAACTCAGTTTAGTACTACCCTAAGGGATCACACACTGATCAGGTACATGAAGCTTGTCCTAGGACTTGGACAACCTAATCTGGTGAATGAGATCAAGAATGCATTGATTGCAAAGTTCAAGAAACCCAAGTCGAAGTCACAATGTATTACAAAGATGAAAGAGATCAAGTAGAATCTAGCCGAACCTGTTTGGGAATTTGATCAGAGATTCAAGACCTTAACAGGCCGATTGACTTTTCGTATCCCAGATGAGCAGAACAAAGAATGGTTCATTGCTTCCCTCTTACCACACATCATATTTAATTTGATGAAACAAAAGATTTCTTTGCAGGCTGAGGCCCTAGAAATCACCATGAATTTAGAGTCAGCCCCTATGGGAGAATCCAACTCAGATATGAGTCAAATCTTGAGTTAGCTAACTAGTTTTTCTCTGTAGGTTGAAGATATGAAGAGAAAAGATAAAAGAGAAGACATATGGTGTGTCAGATTTAGATTATAAGGCCATGACAAGGAACACTGTACCCTATTTCATGAATACTTGGCCTTTAGAGCTCCGAGCCCTTTGAAGCAAGTCACCCTACCCTGGTGCGAGGTATGTAGAAATAGACATCGCCCTGGTGAATGCTCTTACATGAAAAAATATGTTCAAACACCCACAAATTTGTGTTGCACGTTTTGTAAGTCCATAGGGCATGATGATAGGGAATGTAGGGCTTATGACCTCATGCACAAAGGGTCAAGATACATATACAAAATTCAAGGTGAAGTACAGCAAGAAGGAAACACTATGCAGTATAACTCCCCTGGGAGAGGAAACTTCAACCCTCATGGTGGATTCAGAGGAAGAGGAAGAGGAGGAGGTATGGGCCGAGGTCGAGGACATATAATATGTTATAACTATGCACAACTAGAACACTTGGCAAGGGACTGTCAGAACCCTTGTACCACTTGCTGCTACTGCAACTCTTTCGAGCATGTCATTGAGGAATGTCCAACGTTGCTAGCTAAGCTTCAAGAAAGACAAAGACCTCAGTAGAACCCGCAAGTGCAACTGATATATGTTGAACCTCGCAGAGAAGACCCTATAGTCACTATTATCACTGGAGGAGACATTGTTACAAGAGAAGATAGACTGACCTAAGGAAAGGCTACATAAGAGTCAGGAGTCTGGAAAGATATAGAGAATACCCAAACTTTTGATGCAAATAAAGAAAGAAAAATATTTGAGGAGGAAAGAAAAGATTTGAAAGTAAACCAATGCTCTTCATCAAAGACATGGCCAGAAGTAAGAGAATATGGAATGCCTCTAACATTCAATCAGTCTGCTTCGGCAAAACAAGGAAAAGAGGTAAGCAAGCTCATGGAATTTTTTTATACTGGTATTAAGTTGATTCAGGATGAGAGCGTTGTACAAGAGCTACAAAATTTAATCAAACAATATGAGATAGGAAGGATAGATTCCTTACTGAATAAATAAGTACCTCAACTATCCAAGAAGAGAAGGACAAATAAGGAACTACACTTGAATGCTCAGATAGGAGAATATGATATAGACTATGTGGTCCTTGACTTAGGGTCGGAGATCAATGTTATGATGAAGAAAACTTGGGCACTAATGGGAAAATCGAAGTTGATCTATTCCCCTATTAGACTTAGGATGGATAATCAGCAAGCTGGAAGCCCCTTTGGAAGATTGGAACATGTCCCTATGGACATTGACGGAGTAAGAACGTTTTCAGATTTTGAGGTAAATTAGATAGTTGATGACAACTGCCCTTACCCTACACTGTTAGGAATTGATTGGGCTTTCAATAATTCCACTGTGGTTGATTTAAAGAAAAGACGTATGACATTTGAAAGAGATGGCCTTAGGGTCATTACACCTTTAGATCCAGATGAAGGTCACCGATAAACAAAACCTATCAGAGAAGAAGACCACACATATGAACTGGAAAACATATACAAATTAATAGCCATACAACAAGATTACATTAATCTTACGGCCAATGAAAACCTAAGATGGAGAAGTGACAACACATGTTCATCCGATTCAGAAGAGGCACTGGAGAACTGGCAGAACAAAATGTATGAAGTATCCATAAGGAGATGTGCTAGATTAACCAGAGAAGTTCCCTAGATCGACACAATAGTAAGTAACTTACCCACTTTTGATGGGTCTGAATCCTTTAGAAACCTTGTCATAATTCGAAGCAAGTGTACCAACACAATAGATATTGTTGGCAATGGATGAGGCCTTGAAAGAAACACTAGAAAAATGGCGGGGGACACACAAAAACAACATTACAGAATGGGTACAATGTCGTACCCTCATGACCGCACGGTTCTCAACACAAGTATAAGGCTGTGAAGTTCAATACACAGGTCAAAGCTACCCAAAGGACCATTTGTGAAGTTTCGAGGAATCCTAGAGAACCATTCCTCAAGAGAAGTGGGTGAAAAAGTTCATTAACACACTAGACACAACCCCTATCCATTGGTACCTTCAAGTAGAGTTGTGCCTCATCACTACAGATTGGGAAGGTATGACTCAAAACTTTGTAGCCACCTTATTATTTGATAGTCAATATCCTTTAGTAGATCAAGCATTACATATTGCAATATAGAAAGTATTTGAGGAGGCTTCTAGCCCCCCTTTAGAACAAGAAGAAGATGAATGGACTGCGCCTCTCCAAAAACATCAAGGTTGTTACAACATCAATGTTGTTACAACATCAATGCTAATGAAGACGATGATCCTAGGAAGGTGAACATTTCCAAAACAGAAGGCCAGAGAGATGTGGAAGGACTAGGAGTTGAGATACCATTCATTGGATAGTCGATCAAGATCAAGAAATTCAACATTGGAACAGAGAATACACTGAAGCTTGCAAATGTTGGAGATTATTGGGATGCAACCACTATTGACAAGATTACAAAATTATTGCATGAATATCAGGACTTGTTTCCAACCAAGTTTACTGATATGAAGGGCATTAACGGGCCTACGTGCTAAATGAGGATCCCTTTGAAACCAGATGCAAGACATCTCATAAATAAAACAGTTGAATCCCTGGATGAGGAATTTTCATTCCACCATCATAAGAGTACACCTTACCATCCACAAGAAAATGGGACAGTGGAAGCATTCAACAAGATCTTGGAGACAACGTTGACGAAGATTTGTAGTGTTAATAGAGATGACTGGGATTTAAGAGTACCAGTGGTGTTGTGGGCCTATAGAACCACTTGTAAGAAGCTAACAATGCAGACCCCTTTTAAATTGGTGTATGACTTGGAAGCCGTTGTCCCCATGGAATACTTTGTACCAAGCTTAAGAATTATTTCCTTTACAAATATGGATGACACTAGTGTTGTTCGAGAAAGACTTGCACATTTGGTCGAACTAGAAGAATACATATTTATTGCAAGATTCCATCAGCAGGTACAGAAGGAAGGAGAGAAGGCCTACCATGACAGACACATTAAGAAGAAGGCATTTAAGCAAGGTGATATGGAATTGGTATATGACAGTAAATTCATGAAGCACCCAGGAAATTTCAGAGCACATTGGCTCGGGCCTTATAAGGTTGTCTATGTTATAGAAGGAGGAGCTGCACAGTTGAAGACTTTGAATGGAGAATGGAAGGAAGGATTAGTGAATGGAAGCTGGTTGAAGCTATATTATGACAACCAACTGCCTTGTATCTCTCAGTAAAATCACGAGGAAACGGATCTAGGTACCAGGTGAAGTTGAAACTAGGTACCAAACACAAAAAAGACAGTCTGCACAAGGAAGGAGAGGAGGCATAAAGCATAAAGAAAAGCCTACACTACGTAGTCTAAAGTCAAAGTAAAACATAAAGGTTAGATATGAAGTGCCTTAGGATGAGTCACAGGTGAGTTTTTGGGGCCTATTGGCCCTTGGTTATGAAAGTTAGCGAAGATCAAGGAAGAAAAGGAAAAATGTGAATTGCGCAGAAGAAACAGTGACTGTTATTGGGTCAAAGTGAGCAAAAGAGCAGAAAAGATGGAGAGAAGTAAGAGAAAGAAAACCGTTGGATGAGGAGATCGAGGATGATATATCAACAAGAAAGGATGATCGTGGACTGCACAGCAAGAGGAAAAATCCACCATTGGATTCTTTGGAGCTCCGCGCAAGAAGGAAGGAAAGACAGGCTAGCGAAGCCATGAAAACGCAGGTCAAGTTGACCTAGGGTTTTAGACACCTAGGGTTTTTGTATCTAGGGTTTTTGAAACCTAGGTTTTGACCTAAGGATGTCGGTGAGTGATTGTAATGTATAAATAGATGTCTAAAGGACCTGGGATGCATTTTTGTTGGTGTTATGATTGTTTTTGTTGTCTTTGTCATTGTGTGATCAAGTGAGTAATATTGAGAGAGAGAGAGAAGTGTCGAGTATGAGAGTCTTCTGTATTGTAAGATCTTCAGCTGGGTGCAAATATCAACCCTACAACTGGGTGTGCAGGGAGGGGAGAGATAGCGAGGAGAAGAGATAAGATATACTAGATGAGAGTTAGACAAGAATTGTATGCTTCATCTTAATAGATTATAAAGCACAGTTATGTGGACGTAGCACTGGAGAGAGGGTGAACCATGTATATCTTGTGTTGTATATGTGATTGATGTTATTTTTTTAGTTGTTGATATACTGCTATTGCATTACTGTGTTAGATCTGATAGATAGTTGTGTGGATTAGATCTAATATGATAAGTGATATATGCATGTTGTACTGTCCCAGTACTAGATACACTTGATATTCCCCTTGGTTTTAGACATTTATGTCCTGCAACCCCCCCATAGCTGCTTCAGGTGAGATTGCATCTGCTTCGTAGGTGTTGCCGAAAGGGATAGTAGTTAGGGCTTGTTGGTGTGCTCTTGGAGATGAACCCTGGGTCTGCCCCTGTGCCAACAACACCTGTTTATGTATCTGTATGATCAACCCAAATTATTCTTTATTTCTTTGGTAATTGTATAAATCCTTTGTTTCCATCATATACATAGCTTTTTCGTTGTCATCCTCAATGACATTATTTTTTACCCGACAACGCAACCCATGTTTCCCTTGGTTGGGGCATCCACCCTTTTTTCACATTGACATCATTAAAAAACCTCAAGTATCCCAAATCCATGTACCCATGATGTTTGATTTTGTCCACTTTGTTATCCCATGGCACAATTTAACCCCATATCTAGTTGTGCCCCTGACGCTAGATCCAGTTTTACAGTTGATGCCAATCATCTTCAAAACCCCCAACCAAGGGAAGTCTTGAGTCCCAAGACATATTGAATTTGTTCATGTCACTCGTCAGTACCTGATATCATTGATTACTCAATGGATTTAAAGAATCACTTTGCTTCTTGGTGTTGTGTCTCCCTTTCTGTTGACACCAACAAAGTTTCTAGAAGGGCGACAGTATCTTGACTCTCATCATTTCTTTCTAATTCTTTTGACCCCCATAACATTCAACTTCAAAAAACTCTCATGTTAAGGTGGGTCTTACTATGCGACTATTGTAGTTGTTTCATAGTATCCAAAGACCTCTAAATTTGTTAGGCCATCAATTCCTACGAGTCATCGACAATTCTTCCAGTCATCCTTGAGTCACTTCAGAGCCCATTTACCATGCAGAAATGTCATATGTCGTTATCAACCTCCCCCGAGGGCGTTGCAGTTATCTACATCGACATATATCATTAGTTAAAATCCCACATTTTGGTTTCATGACATGAGAATGGGGCATGCCTTCCTCGTTTGTACACATATTTTGTTTTTCTCCTAGAGAAAGGTTTGGTTCCCACAATTTTTCCTCTCCCTCCTCTAGATTGCTCTTGTAGTTCATCTCTTCACTCTTAAATACAAGATACTCTCAGAAAAATAAACCTTGATGTGTTTTGGCTATACGTATGCTCCTAACCTCACACATCAGGGGGCATCTGTTATCACTGAAAAATTGTCCGCAACATTGCACACAATGGTTGAAGAAAAACATCAATTCTAGCAACAATTAGCCCACCGACAACACCAAAATTGATCCAAAAGGAAAAAAACTATATAATTGGGTCAAAATCAAAGTGCACAAATTCACCAAAGGAATAGCGTGCATAGTGCACATAATGTACAGTCTAACACGGGCCTCAGCGCGCATTGTGCGCAAGATGTGAGAATGTCTATGAGAAAAGTCATGCACTTCTATGAACGACGCATTTATGGATCTTTTCAGCCCCTCAAACACTTCTAGTCCAACCCCCAACATGATTTGACACTCATATATGAGCAAAATCTAGCTTGGAGGTTGGTCAAGGGCTAGGAAGTTCCCTAAAAGGCCCCTTGTTCACATTATGAATGAATTATATCTTTCCATGAATGGATGTTATATATATATGCCATGGGTGTGCTAAGAAAATAAGAACTTCAAGGTATTTTTATGCTACAAGAATTCTTCTTTGAGAATCCCATTTTCTCTTTGAAGCCTTCAAGCACCATTGCAATAGGCCATTCCACTCACCTCTTGAGGGAATAGGCATTGTATTTCTTCACCATTTGTAATATCCGCTGGTAGTGCCCCAGATATATTATGAATTGTAATCATGTTTATGAATTGTAATAATGTTTTGTAGGATGGTGAGTCGAGTATTGATAAGTTGGTGGGCTTATGTGTTTATTAGGCCAAAGAGCCTAAGTGTTAAGGCAAAGAGACTAATTTTGTATATGCAATTATGTAGATCATTAATATAATATATGAACATCGCTGTGTGTCGACCGACCACAAAGAAAGAGTGATGGGGGACTAAGCTTCCATAGAATGGGTAAGGGAAAAGGGGATGTAAGTTTGGAAGAGGGGATAATATTGAGGGCTTAAGTCCTTGAATAATAATTTATTATTATTCCAAAGCTAGGAGAAAAACTTGTTATTTTTATCCTAAGTTCTTGGAAAAGGAAACACATACTTGATGGATTGCTTGCAGCTTCATGGGCGACATGTGTTGGCCCAGGCACATCCAATTTAACCTAAGAATTAAGTTGTGATGGGGGTTCGTCCTCCATTCTTGTGTCCATTTTCTGAACCATGTTACCTCTACGTCTTATCGCTGCATACCTCACACAAATCTGAAACTCAAAATCATGAGACGTGTATGATCGACTGGTGTATTACCATGAATTCCGACCAGTCACTGTGATTGGTCTCCATCATTGACCTTTGCATAATTTCCTTGTCACGCACCCAAAAAAATAGTGTCAAACCCCATGGACTGAGCCATGTCTCATGTGTGTCCTGTGAACCCTGTTTATCCACACTAAAAATATGAGTTCGTGCTTAACTATTTGGGTTGTTGTCTTCTAATAAATCTGAGCATACCATAATTGTCTATGCTATGTGTGTCATAACTATGGGATGTTGTGGCCATGCAATCCCTTGAATGAGTGTGATTGGATACCATCATATGTTACTTTCTGAGCCATACTATTATCCTCCTTGTGTTGGAATGGAGCTGAAGAAGTAGGATGTCAAGCCTATGTGCAACACTCTCTCCAGGTGAGAGAGGTGGTTGTGGTTGAAGAAGAAGGTTGTCAAGCCTGTGAGAAACTCTCTCTAGGTGGGAGAGTGCGCGGAGGAAGTGAGAACTCCTGGAAGGGGTCCTATAGCTGCCACAGAGCTCGGAGAATTCCAGTCTGGCCTGTTGTTGAATCCCAAGGCAAGGGAGGTTTAGCAGTTGAAGGACTGTCTGGGTGACAGTGAAGGTGTATACTCTTGCAGTGGGACATGCATGTGGGGAATGAGAATCTGTGAGCAGTGGGCATAAGTGGCTCCTCAAAGAGAATCCATCCTCATAAACTGTGTGTCTTTCTATTGACTTTCCTAGCCTAGGATTCCCTTTCCGAGTGGAGCTTAGTCCCATCTCGAGGGTGACGTACTGCTGAGAGTGATGAGAAATGTGGTCTAAGGATGGGAGGTTCGTGGAAGGTTTGCACAAAGTTGGTGGTGTTATTCCAGTTTAAAAGATAAGTATTAATTTTGTACTTAATTTATATGTGATGCATGTCTATGTCTTGAAATATATTATGTATTCTATTGCAGGTTTGAATTTCTTTTAATTTTGTTTAAGTCTGAATGAAAGTAGTAAATCCATGTTAAATATGTTAATTTTATTTAATGCATATTCTTATAAATATATGTATATATATATATTCCACATAGTAGCATTTCTCGTTAGTGGGGATGATGGCTGGGGAGTTTACAATATGGTATCAGACCCATGGTTTCAACACTGAGCTTGGATGGGTCAGATAGTGGTCTTTGGACCCAAGGTTTTGAGTGGAAATGGTGTTTGGATGGAACCAATTTCGAACCTTAGAATATTTATGAGTGCCAAGGGGATACGTTCCCATGTTACGAAGCTCAGGAGGAGTAGAGGTAGAATAAAACCACAGTCGGTGTGGTATTTGACTAGAGAGAGAGAGAGATCAACACTTGGGGTGTTGGAGCCGTAGGATTTGTCTAGGAAAAAGGAGTGTCCTTTACGACTATCAGATCTAGAGAAGGTGCAGGAAGGTTATCCTGGAAACCTTTCATAGTTTCAGCAATCGGGAGAAGTGGAATGCGCTGAGGCACAAACACTTGAAGTCTTGAAGTAGATCAAAACCATCTCATTGGAAAGGACACACATTGGTAGATTGTGAACTCTGGGAGAAAGCGCTCCGAGAAAAAATGAGCGTAGAGGAGT
>CBVK0100635310.1:0-10000 GCA_900067695.1 Picea abies | reverse complement strand
TTTGACAACGTTTTGAAGTCCAAAAACGATCAATTATGACCAAGTGTTCCTCAAAACTTGGTCAAGGGCCAACATGTACCCACTGCCCTACCTTTAAATTCACTCTCTTTGGCTAATTTTAAATTCTAATAAAAATTAATTAATAGAGAAGAATGAAAGAAACACATGCAATAATCAAGATTCATGATACCATAAAATAAATGAACCATATTCCATGCACAAAAATAACCAACAATCATGCACCTTATAAATACATATCTTAGAGATAATAATTAATTCACAATGAAAATAAATATACAAGCATAGGAAACCATGACATAGAGCACTTATATTTAACAAAATCCAATCACCAACTGGTTGCAGACCAAGGACATTTCACCCGACCTTAGACATTGTTGTTGCAAGTCTCAACAACAGGTCACCCCTGAGCCAGGGCAATGAATCCACAAGGACGGGTTCCAGAGTGACACTCAAATTCTACAACCAGTCAACACTCAATCTCTCAAAGGTTTCTCAACACACAACAATCCAAAGTACACCAACTCTCTTCTCTCCATCCAGAACCACCCAAATACAATGAACCGCCTTCACTGCCATGCAGTCCTTCAGGCTGTCCATTTCTTTCCAGGGATCCAATGCATTTGGTTAAGAATCTCAATGTTGGAACTCTAAGGATTCACAACTATGAGCAAATTTTATCGAATTCCAACGCATCTCAAACATACGAGAATCAATTCATTGTTGTAAATACACCAATACTTCCTATATCCAACCAACCATGGTTGTGTTAAGGTTTAGGATATTATTAAGTTTATTTTGTTTCATTAGATAACCATAGCATAAATAGGATCACTGAGAAATACACAATCACAAGAGACACATCATTTATCCTCGGAAACCCTCATGGGGGAGAAAACCCAGCAAAAACTTCCTTAATATAGATAGCCAATACAATGCTAAGAGATAACTCAAACAAATACAAAAATTCCTCTCCCAATAATGCGCCTCTCTCTCTCTCTTCTTCTCCAACTGTAGCTCTAGACTTGCGCTCTGATCATCAAGTGAGTGAGTGAACAAATGAGGCACTAGCCTCTCTTATTTATACAATCTGGCATGTGTGAACTGGGGTGTCTTTTCACTGGCTAGGCCGACTTCTCATTCTGGGTGGTTATAACCACTTTAATATATTCCAGGGCTGACTTTTCATTTAGCCCATTACAATTAGGGTTTGACCAATCTGCAAAAGGGGATTTGGTCATTTACAATACTCGACATGGTCAATCCACAAAAGGGGATTGATCTAATGAATACTACATCAATAATAATTAGAATACTCTTTGCAGTTACAATATTTCAACACCCCCCCTTAACAAGAAGGGTATTCTACAACAACATCGGACGAGAGAGAGGGCAACATCATCAACAACATCTTGGAAGACTGATTGGAATATCTATAAATCATCGGAATTTTTTCTCGTCATCAATATTATCATTCACAACAGAGAGTTGGAATGGCATCATCATCCTCATCAACTTGAGGCTAAGGTAATATCATCATCATCTTTAGCGTGAGGCTAAAGTAACATCATCATATTCAGCATGAAAGATGAAATGACATCATCATCATCATCATAATCATCTTCAGTAAGGAGTTGAAGTGGCATCATCATCATCATCTTCAACAAGAAGCTGAAGTGGCATCATCATCATCATCTTCAGTAAGAAGCTGAAGTGGCATCATCATCATCAATTGCATCAACATGGATTAGTATAACACTAATACATCATCATCATCAATAACAACATAAGGCTGATACAACATCCAAAACATCAATATCACATCACAAATTTTGGAGCATCATCATCAACTACAATATCACAACACAAAGCCTGGAGCATCATCAACATCAACACTAGGCTATGAGTCTTCAGCATGAGGCTGGCATTACAACATGAAACTGGCAACACATCATCACAACACGAGGCTGACACATCATCCCAACAATTAAGCTAGAATCACAACACATCAATTAAGCTGGAATCACAACACAACAATTAAGCTGGAATCACAACACAACAATTAAGCTAGAATCACAACACAACAATTAAGCTGGCATCAACAATAAAGCTAGAATCTCAACACAACAATTAAGTTGGAATCACAACACAACAGTTAAGCTAGAATCACAACACAATAGTTAAGCTGGAATCACAACACAACAATTAAGCTGGAATCACAATACAACAATTAAGCTGGCATCAACAATTACGTTGGAATCTCAACACAACAGTTAAGCTAGAATCATTAATTAAGCTAGAATTTCAACACAACAATTAAGCTGGCATCAATAATTAAGATGGAATCTCAACGCAACAATTAAGTTGGAAGCACAACAATAGGATGGCATATCAACACAACAATTAAGTTGTAAGCACAACACTAGGATGACATCTCAACACAACAATTAAGCTATAAGCACAACACTAGGCTGGCATCTCAACCCAACAATTAAGCTGGAAGCACAACACTAGGCTGGCATATAAACACACAATTAAGCTGGAAGCACAACACTAGGCTAGCATATCAACAAAACACTACTCCCCCTATCGAGGGATGTCCTTTCGGACTATACCGAGATTATCTCGAAAGTTATCAAACATTACACGAGATAGAGGCTTGGTCAACACATCGACAACCTGTTCATCCGTGCTAATATATTGGAGCTTTATGGCTCCTCTCTACACCATGTCACGGATGTAATGGTATCAGATCTCTATGTGTTTCGAATTGTCAAGAAATACAAGATTCTATGCTATCTTTATATAGATCTGGATATCACATAGGATCGTGGTTGCTTCCATCTCTAGGTCGAATAGATCAGTCAACAACTTATAAAGCCATATGGCTTCACAACTAGTAGACCACACAACAATGTATTCTGCTTCCGCTATACTGAGAGAAATGCTTGATTGCTTCCTACTCTACCATGAGATCATGGTTGATCCCAAACTGAAACAACATCCTGAAGTGATCTTCCTGTCAGAGACACCTCCAGCCCAATCTGAATCAGTGTACCCACTTAGTGTGAAAATATGATCTCCATCATAACTGAGACCATAATCTAATGTACCCTTAAGGTACCTCATCACATGTTTTGCAGCAAATAGGTGAACATGTTTGGGTTCTACTAGAAACTGACTCAAAGTGTTCACGAAAAAACATATATCTGGTCTGGTCTTTGTCAGATACATCAACGATCCAATGATTTGTCTATATAGCGTGGAATCAATCAATTATGATGAAGTGTTGATTGGGATATTTAGCTTCATTTCCATGGGTGTATTGATGGACTTGCATTCCAACATATCAAATTTCTTCAGGATTTCAACTGCATACTTCCCTTAGTTAAGAAATATTCTCTCTGGGCTTTGCCATACCTCAAGACCTAAGAAATAATGCATTAGGATAAGGTATTTCATCTCAAATTATGAAGCGAGCTTCTTCTTACATTTAGTGATGAGCTTTTCTTCTCCAGTTAAGAATAAGTCATCCACATACAATGACAATATCACCGACTCATCATTCATAACCTTGAAGTAAAGGTTAGAATCAACTTTACTCTTGGTAAATCCCAAGCTCGTTAGGAAACTATCAATTCTTCCATACCAAGCTCTAGGAGCTTTCTTCAACACATACAAAGCTTCCTTCAACTGGTAGACATGAGTCTTTCTATCTTCAATCTTTAAATCAAAGTTTCTCATTACATTGTACCAATCTAGTACACTTGCTCAGTGACAACTCAATCTGCACAAACATGTGCTTTCTATAAGGCACTATTTGTCTCACTGCTTGGGAGTGTGTCCTCTACTCTCTCTTCAAATGTTCCTTTTGGAATCTAGGACTCTGCACCTGCAGCTTCTTTGAGGCTGAGAATGACTGCTTCATTCTCACCGTGGTTGCTAAAATCTGAGAGTAACTCCTCTTATTCTATCATGGTAACAGTTTCATCTGAAACTAAGAGTGGCTCAATAATAGATACTGAAGATAACTCTTCTTATTTCATGGAGGTAACTCTATCTTTGATTGTAGTGATGTCTCCATGACCCAACTAGCGTATTGCACCAATTGCCACTCAATTTTAAATATGGGGATTGCTCCCCCTACATCTCATATTATATATGAAGCATGGTTTTTCTGGTTGTCTTCATAACTACTGGAACTATTTCTTCAATAAGTGTCTCATCATAGTCTTCTCCCTTTTGCTGGGATAATCCTCTGGACATACATCAGGCTTTGTACATCTGCAACATGTTTGTTCTGTATGGATCAATATTGGAAGTCAATACTGACTTTTCTTCTCACAAAAGAATCCATATCCTAGTCTTTCTGACTAGCTTCCTTCTTTGTCACTGAAATAAGGGAATCTTCCCCAGAGATTTCATATCTCCTAGAAGTTTTTGAAGCTACGATCTAGTCTTCTCACGACATCTGTCTCCCAGTCATGGAAGTTGACTCTTCATCTAATACTTTCTGAGATCAGGATTACTCTCAATTTCTTCTGAGTATATAAGGACTTCATCATCTCTTACAGGGTATACTTGGTGTTGAATACCAAGTCTAGATGTGAAAGATAGAGTCAGGCTTCAAATGAGTTCTGCTTCCCGTTCTAATGTTTGGTTATCTTTGGAGCCTTCTGCTCCTTTCAATCAATCTTCATATGAGATACTTTGAATCTCAAGAGATAACTTCTTCTTCATCTTCTTTGGTACATGAGTGTATATGGTCATGTACATAGTCTGCTTCATGTCTCATATAATATGTTTCCTTCAACAACCTTCACTATAGCTTCCTCAGAGTTATCACTTGTGACCTGAAACAAGGTCAAAAAGCAATAATAATACTCCTTTGATAGTAGTAGATAAAACAATATCACGAATAATCATCACAATAGCTCCTTCAAAGCTATCACTTGTGACCTGTCTGAAGTAAAGATCAAAAGTAAGAAATACAATACGAAATGAGGTCAACACTCTTATAGTGTTGTGATCAACCATTCCTCCATGGCAACTTGGAACTAACACAAGAGGTTTCTCCTAGAGGAGATGTTAGTTGTGTCAGGCAAATGATTACATTAAGCATTTATCTCAATATGATCACATGCTACCAAGTATAGTACTTTTCAAAGACTATTATCTTAACTATAGTGTTTACTTGTAAAGGGGTAGTTATCAACTTGTCATGTGCAACTTTGAATCTTATCAACTTAATTAATCAAACCTGGAACCTGGAGCCTTGTCCTCAAGAATGAGTGTAATTTCTTCAACCTGTCTTCTATACTAAGACAATATGATATCTTGACAAAAGGTTGGGTTAGAGGGTAAACTCTATGATCTCAACTTTTAATCCATCTAATACCTTTACTCGGATTTTGACCAAACGTTAGAATGATGGTCATAGCTACAACATGCAACACTGATCAAAATAATGTTATAACAAATAAATGCATATCAGAATAATCACACCTGAGTTACATTATTCCTCTGAATGTGTTGGATCTTGAGATCCTTTTGGATCTATGGCAAGATATCCCTTCTCCTGCAAGTACCCTTTAACGCTTAACAATTTAAACATATGTGAGTACATACCTCTGATAGAATTTGCAGGTAGTGACACCATCTGGGAGCAGCGACAATGATCATCAACTCTTAAAAACTTCAAGGGTGACTACAACTGATACTACGACTGATACTTCAACTAGTACTACAACTGCAATTGATACTGCAACTGGTTCTGAGACTACAACTGCAACTGCAATTGATACTGCAACTGGTTCTGAGACTACAACTGCAACTGCAACTTAGGGTTTTATGAGGAAACCCTATTTTTTCAAACTTCAAATTTTGAAATTCTGGTCCAGGGGATAGATGCGTTGAGCTGAGGTGAGTAAGTTGGTGCAGTCAGATTTATGAAAATCCAACTTTTACCCCCTCAAACTTGACCATCGGATTTCTGGACTGGTGCTTCTGGTTTTCTGGCACTTCGGATTTCTGGACTGGTGCTTCTGGTTTTCTGGCACTTCTGGTACTTCTGGTACTTTTGTTTTCTGGTACCGGTGAAAACTAGGGTTTCACTTTCTGGGAGATCTACCCACTGAAAAGGTGCGCTGAAGGTGCCAAATAACTCCTTGGGTTAGGATGCACTTTTCTAGATGGTTTTGAGGATGAAACTCTTCTTCAATAAAAATCCCTAATTTGCATGTACAACAACAATGACATTTTTCTCTTTCTCTTTTGAAAGATTCTCTCTTCATCTTAGCTTTGATACCATGTTAAGGTTTAAGATATTATTAGGTTTCTTTTATTTCATTAGATAACCATAGCATAAATAAGATCACTGAGAAATACACAATCACAAGAGACACATCATTTATCCTCGGAAACCCTCATGGGGGAGAAAACCCAACAAAAACTTCCTTACTATAGATAGCCAATACAATGCCAAGAGACTCAAACAAATACAAAAATTCCTCTCCCAATAATGTGCCTCTCTCTCTCTCTCTTCTTCTCCAACTGTAGCTCCAGACTTGTGCTCTAATCATCAAGTGAGTGAGTGAACAAATGAGGCACTAGCCTCTCTTATTTATACAATCTGACACGTGTGAACTGTGGTGTCTTTTCACTGGTTGGGCTGACTTCTCATTCTGGGTGGTTATAACCACTTTCATATATTATGGGTGGTTATAACCACTTTAATATATTTTGGGGCCGAATTTTCATTTAACTCATTTCAATTAGGGTTTGACCAATCCACAAAAGGGGATTTGGTCATTTACAATACCTGACATGATCAATCCACAAAAGGGGATTGATCTAATGAATAATACATCAATAATAATTAGAACACTCTTTGGAGTAACAATATTTCAATAGGTTGTTGTCCTTCAACAATTCATTTTCCCTTCCCCATGCAAAACCAAGATCAAGCAAAAGAGTGAATTTGAGAGAAATGACTCCAAAAATGATTTTTGAGTAAGAATGAATGGCCAACCCACAAGTTAATCAAGAACAAAATTTAAATATTAAAAACATAATGTGGCCTTTCCCTAAGAAGCTCACATAACCCCCTCTTTCTCTCCAAAATTCCAAGGTGGGTACAATAAAATAATTTTTAAAAATGCAAAGGTTTAGCCCCTCAACTTTCTCCCTCTCTCATGGAATCATAGCCCCCAATCACTCTTGTCCTTTTCCATCTCGCAGCTAACAATTTATTTTATTATTAATGATGATCAAAGTATTACATTTCCTAGGCACTTTGATCCCCTTTCAATTTTTCGACACTCAGACCTTTCATCAAATAAACAAAACACATTATTAATCTGGGGACTAAAAACCAAGGTATTACAGTGTGAGTTGCACCAACCTTCATTGAGTCTTCTTGCTACTTCTTCCTTCACCAAGTATGCTTTCTACTTCTGCCTTCACCAGGTCTACTCATTGCTTCTGCCATCACTAGGTTTTCTCTCTACTTCTACCTTTACCAATTCTGACTAAAATTTGAACTCCCAAATGGTAACTTTCTCAAAGCTTGTTGTTTTGGGCCTCTTCCCAAGAATTAACTTGTACACCATGCCACATATCCAATTTTGAAAATATGATTATGAAGTTTTCACTTGAGGTACTTATGTATGTCTCCTATATTCTCTAAATTTTTCATAGTCTAAAGTGTCCCAAAAAATAAGTTATAGCAATGTCAAGTTGACCTATTTGAAACTGATATCAGGACCATTCTGAAACCCTAACTTCCATAGAGAATATATTCAAAAGTGCAATGAAACAACATCTTAAATTTGTACTGCATGTACACCAAGATCTCTCCTCTATCTCTACAAAATTTCAAGGTCCGAAAGCTCCCAAAAAATAAGTTATAGCAAAAGTGCCAAGATGACCAGTTTGAAATTGATTTCAAGAGAATTTAGGAACCCAAACTTCCATAGGGAATATCTATGAAAGTATAGATAACCAACATATGAAATTTGTACCACATATAAACCAATATCACTTATATATCTCTTCAAAATTTCAAGGTTTGAAACATTTCAGAAAATAAGTAATAGAGAAAGTGCCACGCTGATATGTTTGAAATTGATTTTATGATCATTCAATAATCCTAAATTTCATAGGGCATATCTCCAAAAATATAGAGAACCAACAATTTAAATTTGTGCCACATGTAAACCCAAATATCTCCTTTGTCTCCAAAAATTTTAAAGTTCTGAAACATCCCAGAAAATAAGTCATAGCGAAACTGCCAAGATGACTTGTTTGAAATAGATTTCAAGAGTATTCAAGAACCCTAACTTCCATAGGGAATATATCTGAAAGTATAGAGAACCAACATCGGAAATTTGTACCACATGTACACCACGATCTCTCCTTAGTTTCTTCCAAATTTCAATTTCCTAAATGTCCTAGAAAAAAATTATCACGAAAATGCCAAGATGACCTAAAACTAATTTCACAATTCAATCTTTGCTAATCCATTTTTCACACACCCATTTTCTCTCAATTCTTTCTATTTTTATATTTTTCCATAACCCTTCATGAAGGGACATATCCCTTAATTAAATAATTAACTCCCAATGCCATGGGAAAATACCCCAAACCCATGGGTTTGAAACCACCATTTCACTTTTTAATTTTTCACATGCACCCTTTTTTAATATACTTGTAGACCTATATATATATATATATATAAATCAAGCTTGAAAATGTTGTGTGTATTTTAATGTTGTAATATGAGATTAATGAAATCATTAATCCTTTGACATCAATGACAATAATTACAACATAACACTTATGCTCATATTGAATGCATTTTCTTGGCATTAGGATTCTTTCAAGCACAATGCTTGTGGTCAACTTTTTTTCTAGCACAAGCAAAATGATGCTCCTCTGCTTCCTTCTTACTTGTTCCCACTTCCACACTATGACATATTGCTACCCCTTGTCATGGAATGATTGTAAATTCCTCAATCTCGGATTGTGTATCCTTGTTCCTATGCTAGAAGGAAAGATAATAGTTGGTATTTTTCCTTCTAACACAAGCATTTAGTTCCTCATGCACTTCCCTCCTACTTATTCCCCTTTCACTAATCCACTCCAATCCCTTAGAAAGCCTATGTATCAATCATGGCTTGTGCATTCTTGTGCTTGTGCTATAAGGAAAAATAATAGAATTAAATTTCCTTCCTGAACACACACAAGGATGTTCCTCTACTTCCCTCGTAGTTATTTTGTAACACCCTTCAGTCGAACCCCAAGTTGTAAATGTACATATGCTTTATAGGCTAGTGATTGGGGATGTCTTGGGCAATAGTGCCTTTGTATATATCTATATATTTTGAGGCCAACGTGTCTGCATGATTTAGGCCAGTGAAACTAAAAAATGTAATACACAATCACACTTGATTTTATTAATAAAATGCATCATTGTTGCCGACCAAGTCAGAAAAAAGAGTATGGGGGGATAGGAAACAAGATAGAAAGGGGGATAAGGGATTAAGAAAAGGCGCTAAGTCAAGGGGGATTAATCCAAGGAATAAAATAATATTACTCCTAAGTCATAATCTTTATGATAGAATTTATGCTAAGTTCCTAAGTGAGGGAAACATATTACCAAGTGGAGTCAAAGGAATTTCCTAGAGTGACAAGTGTTAAGATAAGAACATGAAAATATAATCTAGGGAACTTAGTATGATTGCGAGATTATTCCAATAATTAATTTATTCTGGTTTCCATATATGTACGTGTTGGACACACCTACCGCACTTAGAGGGGGGGGGGTGAATGAGTGTGGGGATCTTTTCCCCAAAACTTCCCTCTTACACAAAAACTCCTTAGTTAACAATCAACATTTGATCATTACTCATTGTTGTTATTTATAATCAGTTATATGTGAATACATATCAGAAACATATATCAACAACATATCATCAACAAA
>CBVK0100635309.1:0-11392 GCA_900067695.1 Picea abies | reverse complement strand
ACAAATAATACTAATTATAAAAATTAATAATAAGTTCATAACCAAAGCATTATAAGAGTGTTTTGTTCCACTTTTAGTATGCAGAAAAGTACATATTCTTTCTTTGCAGAGGATTTTAGGTTTATCCAATATCTACTTTGTGATGGAATGTGATAAAGAAAATATATGTTTTGTAGAATATTGGAAACTTTAATGGGATTGCACATGGCCATGTCTCAAAGGCACCTTCTCTCATCATGGATGGACTCCTTGACTCCTTCATCCATTGAGCTTCAAGTAGGTTCTTTGAGCTCTCATTTTTTATACTTACATCCCAAGTAATCCTTGCATCTCCCTTGTTGATCTCTTCACTATTACCTTCATTTTTTTAATGGGATTCCTTTGGAAGGACAAACATCACACAATTCATATAGAGACAATATTTTTTTTTTAACCCCTAGAAACCCAAATGGGAAAACCAACATTCGGTGGGGAGTTTTATTATGCTTGGGAAATGGTTATAATGGTGAGCTACGCACTCTTAACTAACCCCTAGAAACCCAAATGGGAAAACCAACATTCGGTGGGGGGTTTTATTGTGCTTGGGAAATGGTTATAATGGTGAGCTACGCACTCTTAACTAAGATTATAATGCATTTTTACTCACTAGAAAAATTGCAGATGGCTTTGGCTCAAGGGCAACCTTCAATCTTCGAACAATGTTCTTCTTCTTAGTTTGTTGTGTTAAGTTATTTCCGTGCTTCTTCATTTCCTCTCAAGATCCCTTTCTCTATTCTTCCTTTAATCCCCTTCTTCTCCACAACCTTCATATTTAACAAGCGCCTTTGCAAGAACAACAATCCCAATGGTTCATTCTCATCTTTCGAGTTAAAAGAATTTTTGGACTATTCACTCAATTGTTCCTAAAAAATTAAAGGATTATTACAAAATTTACATAAGACATTTAATTAGGATCCAACTCAGATCATCTATACAATCCACATAATCCAACACTAATCTTACATTAACTTAATTTCCTAATTCCATCCCATTCAGACGGTCTCAAATTCAAAGGTCTCCATATTTCTATCCAGTAATAATGTGTTTCACATCCATTGACCTTGCAATGTAAAATCAGATTTATATCCCTACCAATATATATCCATGTGAAACCTAAATCTATCAAGCACCAAGAGGGATCCAATTGCTTAAGGTGTGATTTTGTTTTCATTTTTTTATCTTTTTATTATTGTTGTTTTTTTAACTAAGCCGACTTTATTTATTATTCATTTTTATTATTATTAATTAAGTGGAATTTATTTTTGTATTAATTAAGTGGATCACTTAACGCCTCATCACACTAAAACCTCGGCATCTCCCCCATATTGGGTTTTAGATCACCCCGCTACTCTTGGTGCAACAAATGAATGGGCAATGTTCATATGTGTTAGTGATATTCAAGTGTTTGGATCTTATCTACATCCACGAGCTCAACTAGTGATCTGGATTATTTTGAGAACGAAATGAAGGTAGAAATATAATACATAAATACACATATATATTTCCAGAACCATAGAGATACAATAATGCACACTTTTTTTATTAATGACAGAAATGTACAGAAACTGTAAAAATACAAAGTGAACGAACTCGTTAGAATGGTGGCAGCTTATCTCTGAGAAGAGATGTGATGGATACGCTCATTCGAAAGAAGATGATGTTTACAATGAGGCTCCAAAGGCCTTTTTCACATAAATAAAATCCAAAACCATAACCCCGAAAGATGAAATTCCAAAAGGTTTGCAGGCCCTAATGGGGGTAGTTGATACGTCAACTTCCCATGGGCGTAACTTTTTCATACGATCTCTGTTTGGAGCGCACGATAGTTTTTTGGAAAGATATAAACGATGAAAATACATTCCATTTGGCCTATAATTTTCCATTGGCCACATGCTAGGCACTTTAGAGCCCAAAAAACATTGTTTAGGGCCTCATAATGGCCCCAGAAGTTCAGGACCCGAAAAGTCGTAAAACAACTGCCAAGGTGGAAACCCTTGTTTTGAGCCAGTGGAATAGGTGGGTGGTCACTGATTTTCTCTTGGATCATTCTTCTCCCCTTAGGAAGAAATGGTATCCATTACGTCAATTTCCATGGAATATGGGGAAGCTTTTGTTGAATCTGAACCTTAGTGAAGTGTTTGCCTTGTTGAAGAAGTTGTCATGCTTAGCTTGTTGAAGGTTTTTATGAACCTAGTGTTGGAGGGGTTGGATATGTTCAAGCAATCTAGCTACATGATCTACCCAAGTGTGGGAGGAATCTGTCGGTGAAGATGAAACATGAGTAGTATGAAGGGCTCTATTGTAACTTTGTTGGATTGGGCAGTGTGGAGGCACCCCTGTAGGTGACGCAACAATATTTTTGTTCTCTTATACAATATTCTTCTACTAGATAGAAGGGTCTTGGGGTGGTTCTAGTGTCCTTGTGTTCACCTTCTGACTAGATCGTGAAGAGCATAAAATTTGCGGTATGAGAGATTACTTTGCGGCATTGTTTTGTCAAGACAGTAGTCGGGACTACCTCTTGTATCATATAGAGCTGACCCCCCAGAGTAACAATGATGCTACGGGGTTGAGATTCATAAATAGCATGACACTTCCACATATATGGTTGGTCTAATAGAACATCATAGACTTCTAGTGGGGAAACATCACACAGTACCTCATCCTTGAAGGGCTTGATGTCATAGGACAGACAACACTGTTGGCTAACACGAAGATATCGACCCTGGCGAAGCCACCCAATGTTGTATGGTTGTGGGTTTGGTTTTGTTGGAAAATCCAACTGCTTGACAACCTTTGTTTATATTAGGTTCTTCTGGCTTCTGCTATCACTAATAAAATGCAGTGGAGTCCCCTTCACCCACATCTGTGAATGGAAGAGGTGTTTCCCCTCCTCGTGATCCTATGGTTCTTCTAGTTGGATTTTTGTGGTCGCGACACTAGCAGTGGGTTCTGCATCAATTATCTATCTCCTTTTATTATTTCTAAATCATATTCCAAGTTAGGGATCAGCTCTATTTATTTAAGCTTGGCCACTAATGATTTTTTTGAGCGTCATTCATTGGTGTTGTGTCAAGGGATTTTGTGGAAGTCGCACCACTTCCTAGTGTCCTTTTTCATCTTCCCATTTCCCTTATTTTCCTATGGCTTGGATTGGTGGTCTTGATGTTGGTTATTCTATGAGTTAGGGTTGTCTTTACCATACTTTGGTTGTTTCATATTTGCATACCTAAACTCCTACTTGTTCTGCTTCTTAAATTTCTGCTCAATTTTAACAACATATCGATAAGTGACTCCCAGTGATGAGATGTCTAGAAACTCCAATTCAGTTTGGATGTAACTGTGTAGATCCCCACGGTATTTTAGAACTAAATAACGCTCAGAATCTTTGATAGCCATCTTGGTTCACAAGGTATGGAAGGTATTTGTGAACTCCAACATTGTTTGGCCCCTCTCTTGATGCAGCATGGTCCATCTCATGTATTAGTCATCATAATTTCCAACAGGGTAATATTGCTCCTTGACTGCATCCATAAAAAAATCCCAAGTGGGCTTGGCCCCAAATATTCCAAAATCCTCTGCGGAATTTTTCTCCTAGTAAGTTTCCCACCAATTTTTGACATGGGGGAGAGCCATAAGGAGCAAAAAGGTGATCTTTTCTCTGTCAAAAAAATTGTGAATAGAGAAATAACCTTCTAGCAAATTTAACCAATTTTCCAAAGCATTTGCATCAATCTGACCTTCAAATAAGGGGATATCAAAATTAACTTGTACCTTGAATGGGGAAACATCTCCAAAGAGATTGCTTAACAAAGACGCACCTGCTATTGTCAGTAATCGTTGAAGGATTTGGGGAAAATTCTCCAACATCTTATTCCTCTGTTGAGCGAGGGATTTCGCGTGAAACAACAGATAGGATCATTTTCTCCCTAGTCTCTCTTTTCTTTTGCCATGGGAGGTTTCTTGGGCTGGCGAGACGGTTATCCTCAAGAGAAACTATATCAAGACCCGACTCTCTATACCCTGACCTTGTCGAGGGAATGCACTAAGAAACGAAAAGGAGTAGCCTACTCTAATACCACTGATCTGGATTGTTTTGAGAACGAAATGAAGAAAAAAATATAATAAGTAAATACACAGATATATTTCCATAACCACAAATATATAGTAATGCACAATTTTTTATTAATGACAGTGTAAAAATACATAGTGAATGAACTCGTTATAATGTTGGCAGTTTATCTCTTAGAAGAGATGTGATGTGTACGCTTATTCGCAAGAATATGATGTTTAAATGAGGCTCCAAAGGCCTTTTTAACATAAATAAAATCCAAAAACCTAACCCCGGAAGATGAGATGCCAAAAGGTTTGTGGGCCTCGATGGGCTTAGTTGATATGTCAACTTCCCAAGGGCGTAACATTTGCATACGATCTTTGTTTGGGGCGCACGATAGCTCCTTGGAAAGGTCTAGTTGAGGAAAACACATTCCATTCATCCTAGCATCTGCCTCCAACCACATGATAGGCATTGTCGAGCCCAAAAAACGTTGTTTAGGGCCTCAAAACAGCCCCGGAAGTTCAAGACCCGAAAATCCGTAGAAAAAATGCCAAGGTGGAAACCCCTGTT
Organism: Picea abies; assembly: GCA_900067695.1. Taxonomy (NCBI): domain Eukaryota; kingdom Viridiplantae; phylum Streptophyta; class Pinopsida; order Pinales; family Pinaceae; genus Picea; species Picea abies. The sequence continues at coordinate 6,726 of CBVK0100635309.1, read as the reverse complement.
TTGAGTCAGTGGAATAGGTGGGTGGCCACTGATTTCCTCTTAGATTAGCTAGAGGTACTTAGTCCTCTAAAGGAGAGGCACCATTGTCATTATTCTCATTTCATTCAAATTCAACTGAGGGTGGTGGTTGCATTAGTGATTGTCTTGATAGCATGGCAAGAGTTGGCCCCCAATTTATTTCCTTTCACTATGTGGCATGACTTGAGAATATTCACCTTTTAGGATCTACTATGTTTACTTTATATTTTCTTTGAAAAGACTTATTGGTTATTTAGAAATGGAAATGATCTCTACTTAGCTAAGTGAAGATAAAAATGGTCTATGCACTAGGTTCCTATGCGTTCATCATAGGATACCTATTACCACGAGACCGACATTCCTCTAATGAAATTATACTTTTGATTCCAAGACTAAAAGAGAATTACATGTAGCCAATGGAGGATGAGAGAATGCTTCTTGCACTATCATTCTTGAAGTCAAAGTTGAAGAACAAGCTTGATAAACAAGGTTGAAAAAATTCATTACATACTTTCTGGTAATAATGCACATGTTATGGAGAGTTTCATGTAACTAAGAAATAAGTATGCTTATTGGTTCTTCTATCACATGGAAAAAATAGATTTCTATATAATTTAGGATCATTTATTTCTTCATTACTTTTCTACAACTAAATTTTGGGAGTCAGTATGTAGTAACATCCAAGTGATATACATTGCATGTGCTACCCTTAAATTATGGGCTTAAAATGGGTGATAAGAATTTGATTGTGCATCATGCTACTGTTAAGTATAGATATACATGGTGACATAATAACCCTTACTTAATATAACATCTCTTATTGTGTATTCTTAATTATGGCATTCTAACTAAGACTATCTCTTTTTCTAAGGCCTAATCTATTCCCAACATTTATTACAAAGTTATGTGTCCCTTAACTTTTTTATAAGACAATAAAAACATAAGGGACAAAAGAGACCTCTCTTCCTTGGAAAGGGGTCTTTTTTGGGTACAAATGGATGATTAGAGAGGAATTCATGCATGGAATGTGACCTATCAATATTCTTATACTTTTGAAGTTATTGATGGATAGAATTATGTGTGCTTCTATTTAAGAACATCCTATGCTGAACTTGTTTGAAGGGTCCTTCCATAATCGATGAATCAATAATAAAGAATTCATAATAGAAGTGGTAGAGAAAATATTAATATCTCATGAGCATGAAAGAAGTGGTGGTCAGGATCAAGACATATGAACTTTGTGGTGAAATATCATCAAAATTGATACAGGGACATACAAGAGTGTACAGTGAGAACCTTGACAAACACAACCCCTGATGTTTGTAGCATTGTCAAGAATATGGACAAATTATGTTTCGTTTTCCATATATGTAAAATGAGTATATTTCAATTTAATGAATAAATTTTCCTATTATTATATATGGTTTTATACTTTATCAAAAAATTCACCAAGACTTTACAATGTTTTATAATTTAGTGAAAGATTCACCAAGATTTGACAAGATTTTATAGTTCAGTGAAAGATTCGCCAAGATTTTACTAGATTATATAATTGATTGAACGATTCATCAAAAAATTATATATACATGTTATATGTGTTGGAATACTGAGAGGGGGGGGGGGGAATCAGTATGAGAACTTTATTATCAATTTTAACCACGATATGCAATCATTAACATCATCAGCAGTATATCATAAATATATTATGAGCAATATAAATCAACAGAGCATAATAGACATCCACAAAAACACAGTACACTAGAATTTACATGGAGACCCAAATGGGAGAAAACCACATAATGATTTTATTATATATCAAAATAATACATTCATTGGAATCACTAACTTCCTAATTTTCTAGTTGCAACTAGAAGGAGGATACAACCCCCTATTTATAGGCTCCAACCTGAAGGAAAGGAGGATACAACCCCCTATTTATAGGCTCCAACCTGAAGGAAGCTACAAATCCCTGAATTCTCTGGCTCCAACCAGAAGGAGGCTACAACCCCCTAATTATCAAGCTCCAACCTGAAGGAAGCTCCAACTCCCCGATTCTCTGGCACTAAATGAAAGGAGGCTACAACCCCATTTCCTTGCCTCGTCCTGCCACCCTGAAATATAAATGTAGACCAACTATCACTACCACTAATACTGTCACTTCCACTGCCACTGTCATTGTCACTATCACATCAACATGTAACATGTTAACCTGTCATTGTATTCAACATGTCACTATCATTGTACCATCAACCTGTAACCTGCACCATCAACTTGTGCTATACCAAAACCTGAACCATATCGTCTGCCAACTGTGTACCAACATATATGCATTAATCATGAAAAATAAGACATACCAACTACAACATCAATGAAAAGTAACCAATCATGTACCATATGTCAAACATGAATACAACTTGTACCATATACCATAGCATCAATCAAGTATAGACCAGTACCATATCATCAATGAAGAACCAATGCATGTCCCTCATGTATATGCCATCATACATCAAGTGTATAGCTCAATCATGAAGAATCATCCCAAAGATATGAACCATAAAAATCATCCCATATGTTGAACCAAATATACCAGAATACCTTACTCAATCATGTACCCAAGATGTACCTCAATATTGTGTCAAACCCTCACCCATATTCCAAGTATGCCTCAAACATTCACCACATCATAATCAAGCATAACCTTCACAACAATTACACAAACATACTAGTACCTTCATAGTTGACCTGAAACATTTAAATTATAACCTATAAGTTATCTTATGTCTTCAGGGGCTTGGTACTATCATTTACCCCAGATTTGTCTTGTCCTCGCGGGACTAATACATTTTTTCACGCAGGGCCTCACGTGATGAGCCCTGAGAAACCCAGGGGGTGTCTTGTGAGACACTAGTGGTTTGACCCATGGGGGCCTACCAAAATAGGGTTTCCTCAATGAACTTCGCTCTCCTCTACAACCCCAAAACTCCCACACTTCTCACTCGTTGCTACTTCATATTTCACCATCGCAAAATTTCCAAATATATCACTAGTTCACTAGAATATGTTCAATATAATGAGTGAGTGAATGTATTTGTGAATGACTCCTTGAGGTGTGCTTATACTTTTTCTAGGTAACCTCTCTCCTCAAACTTAGGGCTTCTAGAGTTTTCTTGTTACAACCACTTTACCCTTTCATTAAGGACTTGTAACTAACTAGGGGCTTCTTGACCATTCTTTGGAGATTCTAACTTCACAAGGTCATAAATCCTCAACCGTGAGGAACTACGTGGTGTAACACCTATCACCAAAAATGATATGACGAGGACTATCCATATATGAGTGTCTTACCTACATATACATTTTCCTTCATGTCCATATTCCTCAATCAACTTCAGGTACCAAAACCAGACTATTGGGGCTTCTTAAAGGGTTGACATCAATGACAACCAATATTTCAACAACCTTTCCTTTTGGCATTGATGGAAACACTTAAGCATGGAAATAATGATTTTTATGCACATGATCCCCCTATGACCATTGCTCCCCCTTTCTGCATGCCTCTATCATCTCCAATTCTTCTCTCTCTGTGTCTCCATGATTTTCTCTATCTCTCACCCTTTGACATCAATGGCAAAGGGTAATTCTCCTAGGGGTTGGTCCCCCTGTCTGCAAGCCTCTACTTTCTCTTCATGGTGCTTCCTTGTGTAAATCTATGATGTATATGAAAATCATTCAAAATTTTCTTCACTTAGACTCTTCATGTCATCTACTTATCTCCCCCTATATTATTGTGCTTGAATTCATGTGAATCACTGTGGAGCAGAAACTACTCCAATTTTTTGTCGCAGATACTCAAATGTTTCCCTTACAAGTGGTTTGGTGAAGATATTTTCAATCTTCCTTTTTGTCCCGAGATACTCTAGCTTGATATTCTTCTCTATAGCATGTTCCTGTAGAAAGTGATACTTGATCAGAATGTGTTATATCTTAGAATTCATCACTGGATTCTTGGAGATATTGATAGTGATGGTGTTTTCACGGAATATTGAAATGGGCTCATCATATTGTACTTGTATATCCTGCAAATTTTTCTTCATCCAAAGAACTTGAGTACACCATGCTATTGTTGCAATGTATTCTTCTTATATTGTGGACAAATATACTAATGTTTGTTTCTTTCTCAACCATGATACTAGACACTCGCCCAAGTAGAAATATGCTCCATGTGTACTTCTATCATCAATACAACCTGAACAATCTACATTTGTGTAGGCAATGAGAGATAGATCATTCCCTTTTGGATACCATAATCCAAAATCTTATGTTCCTTTCAGATATGTGAATATCCTCTTTACTGCCATAATGCATGTTTCCTTTGGTGTTGCTTGAAATCTTTCAACCTATACAAATTCCTACATCACATATGGTCTAGATGATGTCACATATAGTAAGATTCCAATCATCTATCTGTAGAGTTTCTGATTTGCATCCTTGGAATCATCATCCTTGCTTAGCTTGCAACTAGTCTGCATAGGAATACTCACTGGTTTGAAATCTTCCATTCTGAACTTCTTTATAATTTCTATCATGTACTTGGTCTCAGAGATGAAAATACCTTTGTCACACTGACATATCTGTAATCCCAAAAATAAAGTCAACTCACCAATAAGAGACATCTCAAGCTCATTCTACATGTCTTTGGAAAACTTCGACTCATCCTGTCATCATCGCTTCCAAATATAATGTCATCTACATAAAATTCAATGATCAATATACTATCTTGATCCACCTTTATGTAGAGGTTGTTGTATGCATTTCCCTTCCTAAATCCTTGTTGTTGAAGATACTTGTCTATTCTTGAATACCATGCTCTAGGGGCCTGCTTAAGTTCATACAATGATTTCTTCATCTTGAACACATAATATTTCTTCTCTAATAGTAGAAATTATTCTGACTATTCGATGTATACTTCTTCTTCCAGTTCTCCATTAAGAAAGGTTTATTTAACATCCATATGATAACAGAAGAAAAAAAACTCACAACATAAGAAAAACAACAAAATAGATAGACAGGTAAAGAACTATTGTCATGCTACCATGTGCAAGAAGAAGCACCAGATGAAGATGAACTGTGAAACATTCAGATTGCGAACGTTGAAGGAGAAAGATAAGTGGAAATCCACCTATCGAATCAGAAGTATTTTTTGTGTCGATCAAGGTGAAGAAAGTCAACATTGGGATAGTTTAGAATCCCAAAATGGCTAGCATTGGAGATCACTGAGATGATAAAATAGTGGAAAGCATAACATAGTTATTGCGTGAGTACAACGACCTGTTCCCAACAACGCTCACACAAATGAAATGCATAGCAGGAGAGCTAGGTGAAATGAATATACCTCTTAGAGATGAGGAAAGACCGATAAGACAAATACCATACAGACTAAACCCTATATATAAGCAAAAAGTCAAAGCTGAAATTGATAGGATGTTGGAGGTTGGAATCATAGAAACTGTAGAGGAATCTGAATGGGTAAGCCCTATGGTAGTTCAAGAGAAAAAACAGGGAGGGATAAGGATATGTGTCGACCTGAGGAAGATAAATGACACATGCCTACATGAATCGTTCCCTACTCCTTTCACAAATGAGGTGTTGGAGAACATAGGTGGACATGAAGCTTATTCATTCACTGACATATTATCAAGATAGCTCCAAAAGATAGATACAAGACCACTTTTACCATAGAATGGGGATCCTACCAGTACACAGTCATGTCATTTGGACTGAAGAATGCACCATCAATATTTTCCAGAGTAGCCATTGCTGCGTTCAAAGAATTCATCCACAAGTTTTTAGAGGTATATTTGGATGATTGGACAATCTATATTCTGTTGAAAGACCATGTAGGGGTGTTGAGGCTGATGTTACAAATATGTAGGCAGTGTTGGATATTGTTAAACATCAAGAAGTGCATCTTCGGAACACCCTTTAGGATATTATTGGGCCATAATTGTTAATCTACCACCACCAAAATTAGTACGTCATTTAAGAGTAACATTGGGACACACATGATACTACATAAAATTTATAAAATGGTATGTGTGGATGACTACGCCAATAGATAAATTGTTAAGAAAAGACAACAAGTTTTAGTGGAATGAGGACTGTCAGCGTGGACTGGACACCCTGAAAGAGAAGATGGTAACCACACCAATACTAGTATTCCCAGTTTGGGAAAATAAATTCCACGTGCATGTAGATGCATCATCCATAGAACTTGGAGATATTCTGGCACATCCAGGAGCAAGAGAATTAGACCATCCTATCACATTCACTAGCAGAAAACTGTCATAATCAGAGCAGAATTACAATACCATAGAGAGAGAAGGCTTAACTATGGTCTACGCACTTCAAAAGTTTAGACACTATTTATTGGGAACACATTTCAAGATGTTCACATACCATTCAACTCTCAAATATATCATCAACAAGGAAGTGTTGGGGGGGGGAGCATTTGTAGATGGTTATTGTTGTTATGAGAATTTGACTTTAAAGTGATAATCAAACCAGGGAAGTTGAATGCAGGACTTGATCACCTGTCAAGGATCACTAATGGAGAGGAACCTATGAATCTAGACACTACTACATATTGTAAAAATTCTGATGTTTTATTTGTGGCGTTATGGACAAAATTGTCCATATTGTCGCAAA
>CBVK0100635308.1:0-11392 GCA_900067695.1 Picea abies | reverse complement strand
CGGAAATATGTCGTCCCGGAAATATGTCGGCCCGGCGATAATATGTCGGCAATATGTCGGCCCGAAACTGGCGAAAATATGTCGGCCCAAAAAAAATTTCTCGAGGGCGCTGCCCCCGAACCCCCGCGCCGGGGGCTCCGCCCCCCTCTTACCCCCCTGCGCACCCGGCGCAGGCGCTCAGACACTCCGTCTCGTGCAAAGAATATAACACATACCCAACAATTAAGTTCCACCCCCTTGAAAGCTGAGCTCATAAAGGCGATTGGGACTTCGTTGTTTTCAGCGTTCTTTTGAGTTAGGACAGCAGCGTATGAACGGTTAGAGGTAAACGTATAGAGGGTGAAGTCTTGTGAAAATTCAGGGCTCATTAGAGAAGGAGAATCTATTATGGCCTTTTTTATTGAATCAAAAGCCTAGATTTCTAAAGGTCCCCAATGGTACTGTACATCCTTTTTTATTAGGTTTTGTAATGGTCTCACCATTTCTAAAAAGTTGGGGACAAATCTCCTAACAAAATTTATCTGACCTAAGGAAGATTGCATGGAATTTTTTGATGAGGGAGGGGGCATTTTCAAAATGACTTGAGTTCTTTCAGGATCTATAATCATCCCTTCGCTCGATACAATGAATCCGAGGAGTTTACCTTGTTCTACTGCGAAGATAGATTTTTTTGGATTCAAAGAAATGTCGTACTTATGACATCGTTGTAGAATGGATCTTAAATGAGCTAGATGGTCTTCTTTATTTTTTGAGAATACAGTTACCTCATCCAGGTAAACTATGACAGATTGATTGATTAAGCCTTGGAAAGCGATGTCCATCGCTCTCTGAAAAGTGGCACCGACGTTTATGAGTCCAAAGGGCATCTTTCTATAAGCGTAGGTTCCCCATGGAGTGCGGAAGGTGGTTTTGAGTTGGTATGGAGGGGACATCAGGACTTGGTTATACCCTAAAAAACCATCCAACAAAGATAATCTTTCAGAACCAGATACCTTTTGAAGGATCTATTCCATGGGAGGGACAGGGTAGTTGTCTTTATCAGACGCTCAGTTAAGATTTCAGAAATTGACACATAGTCGAATTTCACCACTCTTCTTTCTGACAAGGATGAGATTAGAGACCCATTGTGTCTGCCTAACTAGGAAGATTATCTTAGCGTTCAAGAGTTTATTTAATTCCTTCTTGACCGTTGGTTCTAGTTTTGGGTGCATTTTTCTTAACTTTTGTTGAAAATGTTGGGTTTGGGGTTTCATGGGGATAACGTGATGTATGATGTTAGGATCAAAGGTTTTCAGATCATCATACATCTAGGAAAAAACATCTTTGAATTCCTTAAACAACTTATTAAATGCTACTTTTTCTTGCTCAGAACACCCCACCCCTAAATTGATGCACTATGGGTTGTCTTTAGTTCCCAGATTTACTTTTTCATTAGTCAAAGAGGAACTATTCGTTTTAGAGTTCACTGATTTTCTGAACTTGTCATGAAGATCATAAAAATTTTCCAATCTAACTACATATTTCGGGATAGAATTTCCTATGTCTGATGAAGATTATGTAGATCTTGGATCTGGTATTACCGTAAAGTCACGAAGATTTTTGTCATGAGTACCTTCGTCAATAACCGCGCCCTGGAAAGTTTCTTCCATATGCAGAAAACTTATAGTCTGTTGATCGTCATCGAAGACTCTCCAATTCGTGATGTTTTTTGGGACGGACGGTCTAAACAACAGTTCAACGGAAAATGAATTTGGAGATAAGCCTTCTACAGGAAAAAGTTTTGAAGCGACGTTAGCTAGCAAATCAGCTTCCGAATTATTCAATCTAGGAATAGAATTTATGTTAAATGTGGAGAACTTGTTCATTAAATTCCATACCTCAGTTTGGTAGCTTTTAAGGTGTGGAGATAAACAGTGGATAGAATTTTTTGCCTGTCTAACCACGATTTCCCAATCACCAAAGACAGTCAAATTTTGAATGTTCAGATCTAACGCTTTTTTGAGGCCTTGCAGGAGTGCCTCATATTCGACCGTGTTGTTTGTACATTCAAATTCTAAACTGCAAGAAATCAGAGTCTTGTTACCTGTTGGATCGATGAGCACGCAACCTGCACTAGATCCTTCCTTGGATTTTGACCCATTAAAGTAAAGAGACCATATTTGATTGTCGTCGGTTGCATGTGACCATTGGGCAGAAGTTGTTTGCTGCGTATATGTCAAAATTTCAGACTGTTGTTCTAGGTTAGTGATAGTGGAAGTTTCGGCCATGAAATTACCGAAAAAAATATCCATCCCCTGTATTTCATGGGAATCAGCAGAAGGAGTGAATGGTTCATTGGGATCATTTAAATCAGTCACCGTGAACTTGAGATAATGTTCATGATTTACCTTTATTCTATTGGGATTTCCATTCTCGGGCAGCCACAGGTGAGACCAATCCATCACAAAATAGCCATGTAATTGTTCTGACTAGTCTCTTCTTAAAAACAGACCATAAACTTCTGGGATATCTACAACAATAATATCAATCACTTGATGAACTTTGGGATTAGACGACAATCTTATAAGCACATTTCTTAATTCTCCTATCACTTTAACACCAGTTCGATCAAGCTCAATAATTTTCAAGTTGGATGGTTGAACTTCGATATTAATCTTTTGACAAATAGACCAAGGCATTACGTTAGATGATGCACCCGAATCTACCATACAGTTGTGTACATTCCTATTGAAAATTTCAAAAGTTAACAAAAATGGAGGGACATTTTTACAAGTATTAACAGTGGAATCTTGTTGCTTTTTACTCGCAGCCTCTGAAACTAGTTTATCTACATTTGTTACATTATTTACAGAAAGGTCTCCTTTATCATGAGGCTCAGATGTAGTTTTGGTGGAGGCTTTATGAGGAGTTTTTGGGTTTTTTTGAACACCTTTGCTGCTGTTCGGATTGCTATTTTTATTGTTCTCTGCAATATTTTGTGGCATTTTTTGCAGAAGAAAAGGGAATTTTAATAATTCATAAAAAGAAATGTTATCCCTAAGCTTCTTTAGATCTTCAACTAAATCATAATATAAACTTGGGTTTATTGAATTATGTTTAGTCTCAAACGATTTAGAATATTTTGGAGGCAAAGTCATAGTGGTTTCAAAAGAAGGCTTATTTGTTGTCTTGCTCCTAGTATTGTAAGGATGCACTGTTTCGAAATTAGCTTGAAAATTCTATCTGAAAAATGTCCAAAAATGTTCGGAAAAGATTCATCTTCTTCTACTGTCTCTTGCTCTACTACTTCTTTAGGAATCTCGGGAGGAATCAAATTATCATGTGCTTCGAAGATCGTCTGAATAGAAAATTGCAAGCTTTCTAGATTTAGGCCTTCAGTACTTGAATTAGGTCGGTTGGTGGGGAATGTTTTCCTAAAAGGGGGTTTGTAAGGCCCTTTGCTTGAAGAGGCTTCTTCAGCAGACCTTTTCAAATCTATAACTTGGTTGGACAATTTTTGAACGACTTTCTGTAAGTTTTCTAAATCTAAACTCTCGGGTTGAGCTTTGTTTTGGGAAGGTCTAGGGAGGATTTCGATTTTCTTTTTGGAAGATGAACTAGTCTCTGTCTCGTTGCTAGTAGTGTCTTTTAAATGAAGAATGTCTTTCTCGATCTGACTGGCTTCTTTAAAGGCTTCTAACAACGTGGATTTCTTAGATCTCTTTACCCAAATGGCTATGTTTTGATGGAATGATTTTGTATAATATGCGATAATAATATTCTCGAAAGGCATCGAATCTGTAGGGATACGATTCTTTAGTGTCAAAAACCTTTGATTAAAGTATTTAATCTTTTCTTTGGGGTTCATTATTAAACTAGAAAGCTCTGTGACTAGAACTTCAGGAGACTTGTCATCTCCGAACTTCTCAAGGAAACAGGATTCAAATTTCTCCCATGACACGATGGTGTGGGGTTGTTGGGCAAAGTACCAGGTAGAGGCATTGCCTTCAAAGGTGTAGGGAAACAATCTACAGACTATGTCTTCATGCTCAACACTATGGAGTCTAATGGCTAACATAAACTTTTTGATGTGATCTTCAGCTAACTATTTGGAGTCCGGATCAAATTTAGGGAGCCATTTCTCTGGGTGTTTGGGTAGAGGATGTTGAGGCCCAGGTATGGCCACTGCATCTTTGTCGATCCAGGGTCTGGCGGGATTTTTTAGGTCGGCCATAGGTGTGGGTGGTGTCAAAGGTTGAGATGAGGAACTGCCTTCGTCAGAGGATTCTTCTCCAGAATAAGAAGGAGATGAAGGGGTGGTGATGGTGGTATACCAGATCCTCCTGCTGCAGGAGTGAGGATTGGATCTGTAGGGTTTAAAGTAAGTTCAGTTCCTCCAAGTTGTTCTCTGATATCAGAGAAGTCTAATATTTGGTTCAAAGGTCGGTTTTGTTGTCTTATACGAGATAAATCACTGTGTGTTCTTATGATAGATTGTCGAACAATCTCTTGTATGTCACCACCTGTAGGATTTGGAGTTACTGGTTCAACTGTGATCCGCAGATCATCATTTGATGTGGTTGTTGTTTGAGGGACAATGTTGTCATCTGAACGACTTCTAGTCACTATAGGTGAGTGGGTAGGTGGAGGAGGAGTCTTACGACCTCTTCGTGCCATTAATAGTTTTCAGGCCCTCCTTCTAGCACCATTTGTTGATGGGCGAAATTGATCGCTCGTCAACTGGAGGAGTGAATCCGGTCTGGGGTTGTCTAATTAACCCAATCCATTTGGATTAATCCACTCCGACGAGTTTAGCGACTCCATTGACCCATCTAATCCATAAAGAAAATGAAAAACAAAACTAAAGAAAATGCAATAACTTAATGAATAACAATCGTTGAAAACTATATATAGATCTAATATATATTTACAGTTTAACTAACTAATATTTATAAAATAAATCTACTTATTATATGTACAATATATACAAATGATTCTATTTATAATATAGATATAACATTTACAAAATACGAATTTTAATCTAAATCCATGAAAATCGAATATAAGTTGATTTTTTAAACAACAGCAAAGCTATTTTTCAATCTTTTTTATTTATTTTCTTATAATGTTTATAGCCAAGAAATGGAATATTGAATTGTCTAATTGAAAACAGAAATCACAGATAATAGAAAATGTTTTAGCTAAAGGAAGTTTCTGTATTCATTAAACTAATGAAATTAAACTAGCAAACTGACATGTTATCGCATCCAATATTTGTTCAGTGTGCAGCACCCAATCTCCCTATCTGATGAGGTAAACCTACAACAGAACCTACAATTGCTTCTCATAAATGTGAAGCAGCAATAATGGAATTCGAATGATAGAACATATAAGAGATACGATCACAACAATCTCATAATTTCACAAGCAACCAAATTAAGATAAATCCTGCTGTGAGAACTTGTGTATAAATGTTCAACAAATGATGAAGATAAATCTCTTAATCTCAAGTTTGAACAGAATGATTACTGTATGTTAAATATGGAATATAAAACATGGATAACATACAAATTTTTATCATATCAATCTGTAGTAAACCACGACAGGGAAATCAATCATAATCTAATTACAAATTGAAACAATCATAACTTGAATAAAACCACAATATGGAAAAGCTAAAGCTGTAACCAGTATTATATTTCATTTCAGTCTGTAAATTAAAAATCCATAGTCTCGCCCCAGGCAGAGATGATTTCAAGTTTACAAAATAACATGCTTATATAGGTTCCAGGAAACAAAACTGTTTCCTGTTGATAATATCAAATTTGTTCTAAAAATATGGGGGATGAAACCTCCCTGATTTTACTTGATATCAAAATAAAAACAACCTAATATATTTACTAAAAACATAAAGTTCATATGGCTGGAAGATCTCAAAAGTTCTTCAAATATCCTTAGAAATCATGGGCTCCTGTTAACATACGAAAATGGGGAAATTCTAGATATGTTTTCAATTATAAAATCAAGCAATTCGAATTTGTTCTAAATGGCTACAGAATCTTACGATTCTGTAGCTAGTTATAATTACTACTACAATCATATTTTATTCAACAAACAAAACAAACTAATTTTTATAAGAAAAGTAATCTATTCAACAAATCATATATCCTAAATTGAAGGAGACAAAATCATGCTAAACTTGAAAATGATCATACCTTAAATCAAGGGATTAAAACATATCAAGCAATCTTGGAGTTTATTATTGTTGTCGTTGCCTCTACATTCTTAAAAATGACAGACCCTATAGTTTTTAGGCATTTGTCCATTGCTTGAGCTATCGATTGGAGCCTACTCTTCTCATTTGTCAACGAATCCACCTAGTATTTCAAAGATTTACGTTGGGACTGTAGTAAAGGCACATCCTTATAATACCTATCGATCCAGGATCGACATTCATTACATTGTGGCTGTAGAGACTATGCATTGGCACTGATAGCATTAACAATTGGAGAATCGTCCACATGACAAGTAGGTTTATCACAGAATCAAATGCCAAGAAAATTGGGATTATCCTTTAGACATGGAGGTAGGTTGCTAACATAATCGTAGGGTCTGTCAAGGCAAAGTCCATATGACAATGGATACTCTTCGGCCAAGAACCTTTCAATTTCTGAATCTGAGTCTTCACTTAATTCAATCGTATTTTTTATGTCTGCACAGGGTTTGGGTTTGTTTCGAGCACATCATGAAATCAAATAGCCATGCCTTTTATTCTTGTAATTAAAATCAACGTTGCCCTTAAGCTTCTTCCCTATGGGCTTTTTAGTAGTCTTAGTGCAACTCTTTGGGTGCGAATCTGGTTGAATGTCCGATTGAGTAGCATCAGGGTAGGTCGAGGATTCAAAATCAGGGATAGGATCACAGGGCAGGAGTTGTGGAGAATAGGTTGTAGTGTTCACGAGGGTTTCTGTGATACCAGGCTTATCATCCTGTCCCAACTCACTATTACCAAAGCCATTTCATAACACAAAAGAATCCCAACAATCGTTGTGAAATTGCAACTGATGCACAATGATAATTTTAATTAAACCATGATGGAACAAACTAGAATCAGACTTCTGCGTCCTAAACCACTTTCTCATCTTGTACAAACGTCTAAGCAGAAAGTAGGGCATGTTCAATGGAAATTCAATGAAACTCATAAGCAATCGCAGGTGATACAGGAAAACTAACCCAAATCTCCCTTCACATGTAATAAACTGTTTCACAATAGCAAGAATATCATGGCACCTAGGTTTTAAAGCTGAGATAGGCATACCTCGGTCGCAACTAGTAATTTTCTGTGAGGTGAACAGCAGAGTCTAGGGAACCTCTTCGACTTTTGCGTTCTTGAACCACTTTTGGCCAACAGCTAGTAAACCCATAGCTTGTCTTAAAAAATATTCATTTACCTCAAGCTGCACGTCACCTATCTTTTCTCTGCAATCGTCAAAAGTCAATGCAAACTCTTGGGAAACTCTCAGATTGAAGCCCTTAAATTTTTCAATGAATACACGCCAACCATTCCTTTCCAAATTGTCCCTGGAATTATCATACGATAACAAGCTTTGGATGCCATTGGGCTCAATCCTTACCACTGGAGCCATGGTGAATAGAAGGGAATCAACACCAAAATTGGAGGTAGGGTTTGATAAGAAAACACAGAGTCATAGACCCGAGTTTCCACAAAACAATGCAATGACAGTTCAAAATGGTAGGCAGAGGGGTTAATCACCATGCCTCGGAATGAGATCGTGAAGCCCAAGGCCATACAGAATAGTAATATCACGTTGTACTTCATATGACACCTTGGCATATGGGTACGTATAAGGATGTAAACACTTGAAGACCATAGAACGCATGTTTATGACTTGATTACAAAGTAAATGTATGAATTAAACATTGGATAATTAAAAGTTTTATGAATCAAAAACCTCATTAATATTAATCGATTATTAACGAGTGGGGGTCTTTCACTTATGTAACCAAGGCATGTTTAGGACCAAGGGGTTATAAACAAGGAAAACAATCATGTTCATAGAAAAATATGACAATTTGATAATAGACCATATTAACAGCTTTCCTTTAATCAAAAATCGAAACAAAATGTCAATTCCAACTGCAAGTTTTCATGCTTACATTCATGAAAACAAAAATCGAAAGGAAGATGTGTAAAAAGTGACAAGTGACAAGTGTCATTTAGTGAGAATGGTCATGACGAGTAATGAAAGTTTAAAGACCCTGTGTAGGTAGCTTATAAACGATAGTAATTATATCACTGCTACCAACACTATTCCAGAGCTCTAGCCTAGCTAATGTTGGTGTAAAAGAGTCCTAGAAAAAGTTGCTAGTTGGATTTTAAAATTGTGAAATGTTATTAAAGGTTGTTGTTACTCAAAAGGAGACGGAAATGAAACCGATGTTGTGTGACTCTCTGACCCAAAAATGCATAAATAGGAATGAATGATACAAATTTTTTGTTCGATGAATCCTATCTACAGGAGGGAAAGAGGAGTTTTCTAGAATAATACAACTATGATGTATGATCTTCTTTAAAATGTAATATCAAACAACCATGAACAATGCAAATTCCCTATTCATTGTTTTTCAGTACTTGAATGCCAATATTTTCGAAAAAATAATTGCTTAAAAAAAATGTCTTTATTTTTTTATTAGAAACCAAACAACAGGGGTGGAACTAAGAAAAAAAACAAGCAACCAACGAAAAACAAATACACAACAAAGACCTAAACCAATCTTTCAATGAAGACAAAAATAACAAACTAATAAGACTAGTCTCTTCAAATGCATATGGATAACAATTTGCCAAGTAATAAGCAATTGAAAAGAACAATTGATCTCAACTTTTAAATGAATCAAAGGCTCCCAACCAAACAAGCACTCGGATTTCAAGATCAGAGATTATACCCTTGTTGTGAAAAGGTCAAGAGGTAAAAATTGAGAAAACATGATCAAGAATAACTTAATCATTCACGAGATTTGAAGCCAAGAAACATTCAATCACTGGCCAGAGAAGTTCTTCCTAGACACAGAAGCAAATCTGGGCATCTGAGGACATAAAAGACTTCATCCAAAAATTTTGGAAGTGGTTTCGTAGGTTGGAAGTGTAGTACAGTGAGACAATCAAGGATTCTTGCAAGCTAGACATAGGCAGAATGCGAGAAGTTTGAACTGAACTTAACAACAGGTTGTGAACTTTAGTAGTTCTCGTAGGCTACAGAAGGGTGCAGTGCGAGAAGGTTTATAATCAAGAAAATTTTGGAAAAAGGACAAAACTTCTGAGGGAACTTCTGGATCGAGGGAGTCTATAAGGGTTTCCTCAAGACTCAGAGATTGATGGGAATGAAAAATGGTATGTTAAGAGAAAATGGATAAGAAAAAACCACCAAAAATGGGTTGCATCCCTAGTGGAATTGCCAATTTTGTTATCGAACAAATAAGTAGGTGCGGACACTAACAGATCTCCCTAGATCCACCTGGATCTAGAAAAAAACAAGACAGGACATGACTCTTTTCCTAAGTTGTAGTCATTGAATCTACTAAAGAGAAGGAATAAGTGACATACCTTTATTTCGCTTCCTTAGGTCTTTGTTGTTCCCGCTTCGCTCCGGCGCTCTTGTGAAGTCAGGTCCAAGACAACACAAACCAACCAAAGTGAAGATAGAAAAGTATATTCAATGTCAACCTATGCATATGATCAAGGAGTTATGCTATAAAATAAGAGTGATTTTATGGGAAAGGGACATGTCGTTGTATTATATTGAATGCAAGTAGAAGATACAACGTAATCGCCTTGATGTCTCAAGCTTCCTTTTAGTGACCCTTGGTTCCAACACACACACTTTTTCTATACTTGCATGAAGAAGATCCAATTCCTCTGGATAGACCAAATGGAGTCTTCAAGATTCTGTCCAAGCAAGGTTCTTCACACAATTCTTTCACCTATTCTTCATTCAATCTTTCTTAACCTTTTCCATGAGAAACCTTTCAATATATAGGAGAAGGAGGGATGGTTACATGGATGAGGATGATCCTACCAAATCTGAGAAGTCGGTAGGATGCCAACCATGCGAATGCCAACGCATTTTCTAGAAGATCCCCTTCTAGAACCTTCGTGACTTCTTCTCCTTTCCAAGCTTAAAAACAGGTTCACACCCTATCTATGGAGCAGAATGTGAACAGTTCGCACCCTAAGTGTTGGTAGCATGCAAGAATGAGGGATTCTCGCACCCTGTAACATAGGTAGCCTGCGAACTCATCTTAAAAATGTGTTTTCTGGAAGAAGAGAGAAGTCATCTTTCTCAGGCAAAAAGTCCTTGTGGGAGTCTGAACACATCACCTGTAGAGACACCACCAAAGTGACCAAAATCATGTGTAATAGTATGTTGGAGATGTGGAAAAGAAGGGCACTACAAGAAGCAGTGTAGATGCCAAGTTGAGAAAAAGAAGGGATCTAAAGAATCTTCTTCTATGGAAGAAAAGACCTCCTAGGAAGAAGGAGGGGATGTGTACTTGGCATCTTCAAGCACACATGCAGATCATGAGGCATGGTTGGTTGACTTTGGTGCATCATTTCATATGACTTCCCACAGGGACTGGTTCTGCGAATATGAAAAGTATGATGGAGGTAATGCTTTCTTAGGTAATGATTCAACAACCAAAATCATAGGAAGAGGAAGTTTCAAGTTGAGGCTCATAGATGGAAGGAGTAGAACACTTCCTGGTGTTCTTCACATCCCAGGTATGGCCAAAAATTTGATTTTTGTAAGAAAAATGGAAGATGCAATGGTAAAAACAATATTTGAAAAGGAAACTTGCAGGATGGTTCGAGGAGCAATGGTGTTGATGAAGGGAGTTCAGTTTGGAACTTTGTATAAGCTGTTAGGAAGCACTATTAGTGATGGGTGTAATAGCTCCATTGTTCTTGATATTGGACTTGAAGAAGAAATAACTCCTACAGTCTCTGGAGAAAAGGTTATGGTGTGGCATCAAAGACTGGGGAATATCAAAGAGAAGGGTCTTTGACTACTACATGGTAAAGGTATGGTTGAAGGTATGTCTAATTTCTCTCTAGATTTTGATTTATGTGAGCATTGTCTATATGGGAATCACAATCCAGTAAGATTCCCCTCTAATGCAATGAGGGCAGAAGGAATTTTATAGCTAGTTCATAGTGATGTTTTTGGACATGTGTCGGTCCCATCATTGGGAAAATATGTGTACTATGTCTCATTTATAGATGACTTCTCAAGGAAAACTTGGATATATTTCCTCAGGAAGAAATCTAAAGTCTCTGACAGGTTTGTTGGATCATGTTGTCATTGATGCCAATGGTTTGATTGATTGATGTCAA